>SMSQ01001893.1:0-29557 GCA_019453375.1 Ctenoplectra terminalis | reverse complement strand
TTTTTTTTTTTTTAGATTTCTCGATGAATTTCAAATTTATGCAACCATTGAAATTGAAACAGATTAATATACAATGTTGAAAATCGACATCGAAAAAATGCAAGAATGTAATTATTAAAAATCTTCAAAATACAATACTATGCAATGGGAAATATTGTCCATCACTTTTTATGCAACATACTTTTAAATAATTTTAATTTAGTTTAAATACAATACTTGTTAAAAGAAAATCTACTAAGTTTAAAAGTACATAACTTATTTACTTTAATACGAACAACAATTTTGAACAATTGTAATGATTGTAACGAAAAACAATTGTATTTATGATTTTATTTTCCTATATTAAAATATGTACCGCTTATGTTAAATACATATCGTATTCAGAAAATTTCTGGAATTTTGTTTCCGGTCGCTAAACGTGTCGTAGACGTTTTAAACGAACCGCGATAGAAAACAAGGTTTTACAGAATAGTATGCAGTCTTCACTTTTAAACTCGCTTTATACCTTGTGTATCTGAGCTTAGCATTTCATTAAAATAAATCATTTATAAATAAATTGCTTTTTTCATAGCTTAATTCATATTTAAATTAAATTATATTTAACAAATCATCAGTTTATGTATCGTTTCTGTTGTTTGAAAAAACGGTATCCGATGCTACCTATTCCTTTATTCGGCGATCGATTTTCATTTTCGATCTTTTTTGCATGTAGGAACTATTAGGTAGCAATCACGGAGATGCAGAACATCTAAACAGATATACTCTATTATAATTCTCATCTGCATCCTTACACCCTAGTAATTATCTTAAGTATGCATTTCGTTTTTTTGCTTTTTTTTTTTGCTTTTTTTTTCTTTTAATTCACCAGACTTGATGTAACGATACAAGTACGATTTTCAACACGAAAGAAAATTGTTACTAAAGCTGAAATAAAAACGAGCATGGCGCTTTGTGAACATGAAGTTTGGTACATCACTCTATAATCTTTTCGGTACACTATAAATACCGTGGAAAAATCCGAAAAGTATCGAGTGTCGCATTTAATCTCGTAATTAATGAATGATCAAACAAAACGATTGGTATTTCAGCGCCTTGCTAAGATGTGTAAAGATCAATATAAAAAATAATATTTTATTTAATTCTTAGGGACGAAATTAGGAATTGTATTTTGAGTAATGAAAAAATGTTCTAGACTATGTTGCAATGTTCTTAACGTTTCCCATTATTATAATTAAGAGCTCGCAATGGTGCTTTAAATGTTGATGCAGACTGTTGTTGAAACTGATATGCTAGAGGATGAATTTTAAAGCCGTATAACCTGAAAAAATATTATTCCTCGTTTTACTTAATTTCATCAAAATCATAAATCTGTTGTTGCATTAAGATTCACAAACACGCTTTCGTATAAATTTTGAAAAGCTTTTTGAAATATGATTTGTTCTTTTTCTTTTTACGTTAACATACCTAGGTACAAATTGATTTGTTGGACGTTTGGGTCTATATTCTGGATGAACCATGAAAAGCATGTGGGGAAATCCTGTTCCGAAGTATGCCCCGTCGGTGTGATGATGCCGGGAGCTTTTCGGAGTATAAACATCCATACATTTTGGGCAGTAGCTTTTGACCATTGACTCTCCAGGAACATCGCTAAGACCCAATGGCAACATGGGTTGGGATTCACAATATACACGTGGACAATGACCAAAATCCCCTGCTTGATACTTTTCAATCATTTGAGCAATGCCACGATTGGTAAGAATGTAACGTGCATGAATTAGTCCATAAAGTAGCTCTGATGCTTGTTCAATTAATTCAGACTGATTCGGATGACCATCCAATTCATCATCTACAGCATACAAACATGCTTGAAAGTACTTTGATATTTTCCTGTATAGTGTAAACAATATATTTACCAGGTTCGAGGTCAAGAATCATATCTAATGCTTGCCTATAATGTGGTACTTGTTCATTTAGTCCAGTTAAATTAAACTTGTCCTGAATGTAATCTTCGTCGACCTGAAAAAATATCGTATCAACGATTGTATATCGTGTATAAGGAGAACAAAATTTTGGCAAAAGAAAGGAGAAAAAAAGAAATAAAAAAATAAAAAAAATAAAAAAAAATAAAAAATTTGAATACTACTCGATATTGCATGGAAACAAAACTTAATACAAAATGGTGAAGCAGCCATAAAGCTCGTTTTAAACAATCAACATCAAGATGTTTAACCTCAAAAAAAGTAATCTGGGTCAAAATGGGTAAAAATCACAATACGAACTATAATAATAATAAGCGCACTTACCTCGCAAAAAAATTCATTACCCCTAAGATTACAAAACCACGAAATCCAAGATACCTCCTCAGAACTGCTCATTTTCCTGTGAATAAAATAATGGTAGAAATATTCCCGTATCAGTCTACAGAACAGAGACGATCGCCGCGTTAAAAGAGCGCAGGATTCGTATGTAATGCGTAAAGGTACGTGCGCAAAAAAGTTCCCGATTCTCCGTATGTTATGCACACACGCACATACGACGTCGGTGCTTAGTGCACGCCTGGCAATTGGTTAGAAAGGCGCCAACGAAAGGCTAGGTATGGGGAGTTCAGAGTGAGGGGAGCAAATGGAGTTTTCATTTTACTAGGCAAGATGCTCGACGTTACAGCCTGTCCGGCGGTTCACCTACGTTTTCCTGGTCATTGCTGCTTCGTCAACTGATTTTCAAACACGATGTACAGTCCGACACGGCCAGGAAGCACATTACTCGAGAAAAAACCTTGTAGGACGAATGAAAACCCAAAAATAAACAGCCTTTACGGCTTACCTTTTGGTGCTTTGATTAGCCACGCTTGCTCGTCCCAACGATGTAGATAGCGCTGCCGTACTTTATTCTATCCGCCACCTTCCGGCTTCTTCTTATAAATCTTTCTCTTTTATTTAAACCCTTCCGATTAGAATACTTTTTTACCCGGATCTATCAAAATTTTACAACCTCTCGAGCAATAATTAACTTGTATCCTTATGATTCGAGTCAAATTATTATTAAATGTTCGTAAACAAACCTTTTCTTTACCAAGTATGTTTCTTTACCAATGAACGATCAATGTATTTCCGATATACAATTTTAGCCATAAATTTCCTATGCTTTGGTATTAGATTACTTTACTTAAATCGATGTAACTGTTAAGATACATCACCTTTTTATTCCTGCTTCTACTTCGATAAAAACATTTTTGGCAATTAAAAGGATTTAAAACCGATACGCGTCTTGTATTACTATCACGTGGCTTGTTTCCTAGCAACTTTAAACAATATAAAGTTGACAAACTCACTAGATATAATATTTTTCTGTCACGATTCTGTTTTACACTTTATTATCGAAGTATCATTTACACGTGTATCAATGTGTATTATCAAATTTAAGTTTTATAAAATATGATATTTTGTGCTTCGCGTTATTATTATGTATAATAAACCTGTAATCAAAATGACAACGGTTAATTATAAGCTAATTGAGAATACTGTAAATATTTACACAATTTTAAATGGATTCTTAGTACATATGTTATCAAGCAATTGTGAATAATGTACAGTTGAGTCAGTAATGAACAATTGGGTAAGGCTAGGTGTTGTTTAGAATGTAAAAGATAATTATATGCACAATCCATATCAATTTTAATGATTATCTTAAACTTCGCTATATGTAAACGGATTAAAACTGATTACGGTGTGTATAGGTTCGGGTAATTATTTTTTTCAATTTATACTCAAATATTGAGTATCGATTCGTCTATTTGTAGATGCGTACGTGGTTTTGGTTTGGAAACAATTTAGGCAACTTTCTTCTACCGGGATATAATGTCGCCACAACTTCTAGCTTCGTCTGCACTTGTTTAGGTTTATTTGCACTTGCAATATTATACGAGGGTATGAAAGTTTTACAAATTACGCTACAGCAGAGTAGTGTAGTTTTTATACAAAAACAAACCCCAAGAATGTCGGAGAATTCTTGTCTACTATCTAAAATATCCTCCGAATCTATTGGGACACGTATATCTTTACAATGGTATTATATTTTGTAATTATTAAATTGAAGAAGCACATTAATCTTATTATAGATTGATATTATATATTATTTTGTTAGTATTCGTTGGTCTGCATGGAGTTTTCAAGTATTTCATTGGTTTATACGTACATTTCTTGGCTATCTTTTAATGTTAGCTGTTATGACGTATAATGTATATATCGTTATTGCTATTATATCAGGAGGATGGTTTGGATATTGGATATTTGGGATTAAACTTGTAGAACTTAATGTCAAACAATTTTATCAAAAACAAAGATTATTAGACTGTGATAAAGAGTGTACAGGTAAGATTTTGAACGCTCTGTAATATAATTATAAAAATTTTTCTAATATTCATAAGTTTCAGAGTATGCGATAAATCAGAGACATGGTTCAACAGTTTCTGTTCTTCCAGAGCAATTAGTAACAGAAGCTACCGTTGAAGTTCATACGCCGAGAGATGTTTGATTCAAACAGATCTTATATCAACAATACTGATTTATTCTTTACTGGTACACAAAGTGTTCAATTTTATACATATATATTATATATATTGAAATTAATTATTTGTTATATAATATGTACACTTGATACGGTATATTATATATTATTATATAATAATATACATGCTATATACCAAATATTTTTTAAATAAAAATGTAACAAAACTAATTACTTTACACGTTTTTAATATAAAAATGTATGTACTGTTTCTATATTATGGGTGGACATTTTCATCCCCTATTATTTCAAATAAACGCCGATAACAACTATTACCAAAATTCAAGAAATGCTCATACGCATTCTTTGTTGTAATCTGTATTCCACACAGCCAACAAAAGTAAGCTTTACAATGAGTACATGTCATTTTGTTACATCCTTCGATCTTTGAAATCATAGTTGAACAATTTGGGCATGCCTTTGCAAATGTCTGCAAATAAAATTATATTTGCAATTGTTAAATATAAATTATTTTTGGTTCGTGAACTTTAATATATACCTTCAAATATTTTTCTGTTAAATGTTTTTCTACAACTATTTGTATTTGTTTTCTACCATATTTTCTTTCTAATAATTTTTTCTGATGTTTATTACTATTTTGGTATTCTTCGATAAGTTGTGTCGTATCAAACGATGTCATATTGCACGGTGCAACTCCATGATACACCTAACAACAATACTCGTTTAGTATTGTAAAGATAAAATCAACTTTCTTTTTCCAAATTTAAAAATTATATACCTTATAGCAATAAGTGCAAAAAGTATGATCACATTTGCTACAAATAGCCAATGTTTCATCGCCATCTTTTACAAGTGGACATTGACATGAAATTCGAGGGCAAAAAATGACATCTTCCATAGTACGTAATGTTATATGAAGTAATAAATTTTCATATTTTAAAAATAATTCTGGACAAAGTTCTTTAACTTCGTTAAACGTAATAATGAGATTGCAACTTAAATCGGGACATATGATATTATTCGCGTCATTTTCATTAATTTTTATAGCAATGTATTCTTGCATACATTTTTTACAATATATATGACTACAGTTTTTAAGCTTTATACAATGTCTTCCACGGTATTCATCAAAACATATAATACATTTATGATAATTATTTTCAAATTCAATTTCTTGCACATACTTGTCATAATTGATCAAAAATTTTAATGGAGCAGAAAATGTGCCAGTATATATACTTCTAATATCATTTTGAAATACCAAACTTAACTTAAAATAATCTGTTATGTTGTGATATACCATGTACATAAAGGATATGTCTAATGTATCACTAATTTTAAGAAAACTAAGAAGATCTTTTCTTAAAAACTCAAACCATAAAAACAATATTTCATGTCCTTTATTGTTTAGCCATATTTCATCTAATTTTTGGCAAATGAGAGATATTTGCCAAGGAGAAAGCCATGAACAAGTAATATAAAAAATTGGTGATTTTTCAGTAGGATAATTACAAGGAAGCTGCAAATAAACTCTAATGGGTGGTAAATATCTAATTAAATATTTTGAAAATGAGCGAAAATCACAATCTTCGTAAACATTTTCAAGTTTTAAAAAACCGTCATTAATAGCAAGAAATATATTATAATAGCATCCTATTATTATGTCTCTCTTGATATATGAAAACTCGTTACAATTATAAATATTTGAAAGCACTAAGATTTCATCTTCTTGTCGATTTCGATTATTAATTGTAGTTTGCGACATTTTTTAATTTTTATAAACTAACTATCTGTTACATTACTATTTATTTCTAAGTTGTTAAATTTAATTCTACTCACTACCAATCACGTTCAAACGCTTACGAAAGTCCAATAATATTGTTCTATTGTCTTCGCATTGTGGTATTGTTATTAAATGTTATTTCACACTTCTAATACGTATAGCGCTTGTAATTCATATAATAAATTATTTTGTTAATTTATAAACGATTACGTGGAAAAATATTGTTAAAAAAAAATAAATTTTTGTACGACTATTGAAGTTTTTGGTAACTCGATAACAATCTTTTACCTTCTCATGCTGACAATCAATTTACAATTTCGAGTTTAGAGTGTAGATCTGTTTCTGAAAAAATATGTGTATGATTTTTAATAATAAACGATACGTATTGATTCATTGACTTTGGGTTTTCATTTATCGTAAATGTAAGTAATTAAATATTAAGACAACCGAATATAATATAACGTTACTACAATTTTATTTTAATTCATTTCCGTTTTTCAAATGCGATAAGTTACTATAATGCAAGATTAATAATTTACAGTTACTAAGATTATTTCTTATGTATTTACGAATAAGAAAGAATAAAATAATTAATTGTCTAATATTTAAAGGGATAGAGATACAGGATAATAGAAAAAGGATAAATACAGAGACAGCGGGTAAGTTGCGACACAAAAAGTGATACAGGCTAAGCTCAATCGTTACCGAAATTGAGGTTTACTTGAAGCACACGAGAAATTATACCACACGTATAAAATGTTAGAAGTAGAAGCAAAACATACTCTCCACAGTGGAATTTTTCATCCTGTTTTACGACAATGGCAATCGCCAAATGTAGAGATTACAGTTAATAATCTCATGTATCCAATCTTCATCTCGTAAGTGAAATTCATTATCTACCGCTTTTATCCTTGTATTCGTATATATGTGTAACTGTACATATTTATGAGTATAGATTTTTTTTTATGAAACATGTTTCTGTTCTTACGATACAATAATAATGCGAAGGAAAGGATTGGATCAATTTATAGTTCGGAAATCGTTTTTTATACGTTACATAAGAATGTTAAAAAAAGTATAAATATGATATATCGATTGGAAAAAATGTAGCTTTTAAGGAAAAGTTTTACAGAAATGAAGAAGCAACATTAATGTTAAGAATTCATATGACATTTTTTTACTCTTACATTGACAGGCATATTGTTACAGTGATGAACAAGATGCTAAAGATTCAATTGGTAGTATGCCAGGTGTTTATAGGTATGGCATTAATCATTTGAAAAAAATGTTACAACCATTGGTTTCCAAAGGATTACAATCAATATTATTATTCGGAGTATCGAAACACTTAAAAAAGGTAAATCTCTTATAAGTATATTTTAGCAGTAAATTGTTTAAAAAAATTGTTTTAATAGGATCATATCGGAAGCAATGCGGATAGCGCTGAAAATCCTATCGTTCAAGCTGTACCATTAATAAGACAATGGTTTCCAAATTTATTAATAGCATGCGATGTGTGTTTATGTCCTTATACCATTCATGGACATTGCGGAATTTTAAACGAAGACGGTAGCATAAATAACAAAGCTAGTATCGAACGAATTGCTGAGGTTGCTCTTGCTTATGCAAAAGCTGGTAAGATTCTCTTTCGTTTATAATGCGTGTAAACTCGTATTAAATCTTATTAATTTGCTTACGAAGGTGCTCAAATTGTGGCTCCATCCGATATGATGGATGGAAGAATAGGCGCGATAAAAAAGAAATTAGCAGCGGTTGGTCTAATGAACAAAGTTGCAGTTTTATCTTATGCTGTGAAATTTGCGTCAGGATTTTATGGACCTTTCAGAGACGCTTCACAATCCGCACCTAAGTTTGGAGATAGAAAATGTTACCAATTACCTCCAGGAAGTAATGGATTAGCTGCTAGAGCAGCTGTTAGCACCATTATTTTTTATTTCTTTAAATATTATTTTCTCGAATAACAAATAATAGACACACCTTTTTCCTTTAGGCTAGAGATGTATCCGAAGGAGCTGATATGCTCATGGTGAAACCAGGTCTACCTTACTTGGACGTTGTTAGACACACAAAAGATGCACATCCAGAGTATCCGATGTTCGTATATCAGGTTTCAGGAGAATATGCTATGCTTTATCACGGTGCCAAAAATGGTGCGATAAATTTAGAAAATGTCTTGAAGGAAGTTCTTTTATCAATGAGAAGAGCAGGAGCTGATTGTATCATAACATACTTTGCACCATTAATTTTAGATATGTTGCAACCAAAAAGCAAATATTAGCAATATTCCTATCTAGGGTAAATATGACTAAAACGATATTGTTTGGTGTGGTAAATAAAGCAAATATATTTATAAATTTATTAGTACTGTTTTCTTTCCATTTTTATTAACGGAACCTATATGAAAGAATAAAAAAAATTGAATAAAGATACGACGGAAAATAAATAAAGATGATTTACGTTATTAATTGAAGTAGGAAATGAATCCCGTTAGGTTTTATTACATTGTAACAGAAGCATAGAAGTTTGAGCAATTGTCGAAAAAAAAAAAAAAAAGGATTGACTTTTTTTGATTATATTTTTGAAGTAGATAATAATGTCACCGAATCGAACGATTCTTTGAATTGATTACAACAATGCTCTGAATACATAAATTATTTGTATTTTTTCGAGAATATTTAATAAACGTAATTATGTAAACATACATTTTTTACAATTTTTTATACGAAAAAAAATTATCTGCAAGTGTACCCTGTATCAATAAGTTAATAAAAAAATGTAAGATAATATTTTTCGCAAACTTAAAAATGTTTTCTTCGCGTGTGGTAATAACAACAAGTGGGCGAAATTATTTTCACGTGTACATGACCCTCCTTTGGCATCGATTCCTCCAATGGTAAAAGTACTCGAAATTTCCAGAAGTACGGTACCGTTGTGACGTGGGCCTATCGATAGCAGCCAACTGTTTGTAGTTCGACCAACAGTCGTGTGCCTTTCTCTTGGTACGGATACTCTTAGACCAATCCACGTAGGCCACGACGAATTCACCTCGTTAATATCCCGGTACTGAGATCGCTCTGTAGTCAGTCATTCCTGGTTGTTCCTGTTGTTCGTTGAGTTTTTTCGTCAGAATAACCAAGTTTTCTACTTGTATAAAAAAAAAAGGAGTGTACATATAGTATTTGATCTGGTAAGTAAAAGTAAAAAAATTTACCAAAGAATTATTTAATTAAATCAATTGTAATAAGTCGCGAATGGTATTAGATTTCAAATTTCGATAGAACGCTAAAGAATACTTCGTTATCTGCCACGTCTTGCTGCAAAACTATAATTCATTTTTTTTTTTTACATTGCATCTAAAATCAATTATTCTTCTTAAATTTCTGTAAAATGTATCGCGTGAAATTTTTATGTCGATCCTAGTTTTTCACCGTAATCGAAAAGAACATGTTTTTTTAATTGATTCGTGCGGTATATGTATCGAAATATGTTCGCCGAAATTAAACGTTATACGAATGAACGAAATTTGATTCGTAGTTTATTATTCGTGTTATCCGTATTTGCGAGCAACGGTGATATTTTTGTTATCCTGTTTAAATTTTTATGTAGAATTTTAACATATTTTTCACGATAATCTTTGTTACCTTGTACTGTAGTACTAGAATTTTCCATTTATCAGGAAGTCGTGGTGTTCGCAATATTTCTTGAACAATTGATCATAGATTCTTAAAACTGAGTATAAATTCTATGGATTAAACGGTTCAGATATTTAATATAATAAATTTCAATAATTGTATATTTACTTTACAGGACTACATTTATACGAAGAAAAATGAAGGGAGCTAAAGCTCTACTTTTACTAGGCTTAGTGGCCTTTGCTTTTGCAAAGGAAGAAAAACAGAAGGAAGATATTGGAACTGTCATTGGAATTGACTTGGGCACAACATATTCTTGGTAAATAAATTGAAACGACATTTAATAAAAATACATACGTATGTTTGACGAAGTAATATTTCTAAGAATAATTAATGCTTTCAGTGTTGGAGTTTACAAAAATGGAAGAGCAGAAATCATAGCCAATGATCAAGGAAACAGAATTACACCTTCCTACGTGGCATTTACTGCTGATGGTGAACGTTTAATCGGAGATGCTGCAAAGAATCAGTTGACCACGAATCCAGAAAACACAGTTTTTGATGCCAAGAGATTAATAGGCAGAGAATGGTCAGACCCTGTTGTTCAACGTGATATTAAGTTCTTCCCGTTTAAAGTAGTTGAAAAGAATAGTAAACCACATATAAGAGTAGCGGTCAACGGCGAAGAGAAAATATTTGCTCCTGAAGAGATTTCTGCTATGGTGCTTGGTAAAATGAAGGAAACAGCAGAAGCATACTTAGGCAAAAAAGTTACTCATGCTGTTGTTACTGTACCAGCCTACTTTAATGATGCACAGAGACAAGTAAGTTGAAATGTATACTTTTATGAAATAAATCACATTTAATTTTGTGAATATTTACTAATCAATTAATTATCCTTGTTTAGGCTACTAAAGATGCAGGTACCATTTCTGGACTTGTTGTTATGAGAATCATTAACGAACCTACAGCTGCTGCAATTGCTTACGGTTTGGATAAAAAAGATGGAGAGAAGAACGTGTTAGTCTTTGATCTGGGCGGAGGTACTTTCGATGTCAGTTTGCTCACCATTGATAACGGAGTATTCGAAGTTGTCGCAACAAATGGCGACACTCATTTGGGCGGTGAAGATTTTGATCAACGCGTGATGGATCATTTCATTAAGCTTTATAAGAAGAAAAAGGGCAAGGATATTCGCAAGGATAACAGAGCTTTACAAAAATTACGTCGCGAAGTTGAGAAAGCTAAGAGGGCGCTCAGTGTTAGCCACCAAGTATGTTTCAAAGATCTTTTTTATAATTGCTTCGTCTGAAAAGAATTTAGTTCCAACTGTTACATGTTTTTATTTTTTCATAGGTGAGGATCGAAATTGAATCTTTCTTCGAAGGTGAAGACTTCTCTGAGACTTTGACGCGTGCTAAATTTGAAGAGTTGAACATGGATCTTTTCCGTAGTACCTTGAAACCGGTACAAAAAGTTTTAGAAGATTCCGACATGAACAAAAAAGATGTAGACGAAATTGTACTTGTTGGAGGTTCTACTAGGATTCCCAAAGTTCAACAATTAGTTAAGGAATTCTTTGGCGGCAAAGAACCATCTCGTGGTATTAATCCTGATGAAGCTGTCGCGTATGGTGCTGCTGTACAAGCTGGTGTACTTTCTGGAGAGCAGGACACAGATGCTATTGTACTTCTGGATGTTAATCCACTTACTATGGGTATTGAAACAGTTGGAGGTGTGATGACTAAACTTATTCCAAGGTAAGAAATTGTTTTCCATTGTCGANAATGAAGGAAACAGCAGAAGCATACTTAGGCAAAAAAGTTACTCATGCTGTTGTTACTGTACCAGCCTACTTTAATGATGCACAGAGACAAGTAAGTTGAAATGTATACTTTTATGAAATAAATCACATTTAATTTTGTGAATATTTACTAATCAATTAATTATCCTTGTTTAGGCTACTAAAGATGCAGGTACCATTTCTGGACTTGTTGTTATGAGAATCATTAACGAACCTACAGCTGCTGCAATTGCTTACGGTTTGGATAAAAAAGATGGAGAGAAGAACGTGTTAGTCTTTGATCTGGGCGGAGGTACTTTCGATGTCAGTTTGCTCACCATTGATAACGGAGTATTCGAAGTTGTCGCAACAAATGGCGACACTCATTTGGGCGGTGAAGATTTTGATCAACGCGTGATGGATCATTTCATTAAGCTTTATAAGAAGAAAAAGGGCAAGGATATTCGCAAGGATAACAGAGCTTTACAAAAATTACGTCGCGAAGTTGAGAAAGCTAAGAGGGCGCTCAGTGTTAGCCACCAAGTATGTTTCAAAGATCTTTTTTATAATTGCTTCGTCTGAAAAGAATTTAGTTCCAACTGTTACATGTTTTTATTTTTTCATAGGTGAGGATCGAAATTGAATCTTTCTTCGAAGGTGAAGACTTCTCTGAGACTTTGACGCGTGCTAAATTTGAAGAGTTGAACATGGATCTTTTCCGTAGTACCTTGAAACCGGTACAAAAAGTTTTAGAAGATTCCGACATGAACAAAAAAGATGTAGACGAAATTGTACTTGTTGGAGGTTCTACTAGGATTCCCAAAGTTCAACAATTAGTTAAGGAATTCTTTGGCGGCAAAGAACCATCTCGTGGTATTAATCCTGATGAAGCTGTCGCGTATGGTGCTGCTGTACAAGCTGGTGTACTTTCTGGAGAGCAGGACACAGATGCTATTGTACTTCTGGATGTTAATCCACTTACTATGGGTATTGAAACAGTTGGAGGTGTGATGACTAAACTTATTCCAAGGTAAGAAATTGTTTTCCATTGTCGAGTTACATTAATATTATTTGTACAGATAAATAAATGCATTTTTTTTTTGTTTACAGAAACACTGTAATTCCGACGAAGAAATCGCAGATCTTCTCCACTGCGTCGGACAACCAGCATACAGTAACTATTCAAGTATACGAAGGTGAACGTCCCATGACAAAAGACAACCATCTTCTTGGTAAATTCGACCTTACCGGCATTCCACCAGCACCGCGAGGAATACCACAAATTGAAGTTACTTTTGAAATCGATGCTAATGGTATTCTTCAAGTATCTGCTGAGGACAAAGGAACTGGAAACCGCGAGAAGATTATTATTACCAACGATCAGAACCGACTTACTCCCGATGATATCGAAAGAATGATAAAGGATGCTGAGAAATTCGCTGATGACGACAAGAAACTGAAGGAACGAGTAGAAGCACGGAATGAGCTTGAATCGTACGCATATTCTTTGAAAAATCAATTGGCCGATAAGGAGAAACTTGGTTCCAAAGTTAGTGATTCCGACAAAACCACAATGGAGGAAGCTATCGAGGAAAAGATTAAATGGTTAGAAGAGAATCCAGACACCGATCCAGAAGAATACAAGAAACAAAAGAAAGAGCTTACCGATATTGTTCAGCCCATTATTGCCAAATTGTATCAGGGTGCAGGTGGAGTCTCACCTTCCGCTGGAGAAGACGAAGATCTGAAGGACGAACTTTAACTAAAATATGACAGTACTTGTATTCGTCCCAATTTAGACTGAATTAACACAGTCTCATGCAAATGCTGCAGAGATTAATACGTCGTTGATACGTCGAGTATAAGAAAGACTGATCGACGAACGTTCGTTATTCATTAAGTTGCATCAGAACTAAACAATACACGGCTGTGGGGGGATTACTCTGTGTATTGTTCTGTAGTGTATTTGTCATATAAAACATAACAATCATCTTGATCTTCTCAATAGAAAAGAACGTACACCTAATGGAAGGAATTTTATTGCTGGGAGTGTAGCTTCACTAGTTTCCAGATAAGATTCTGCGCGTTAATTTATTTTAATTAATTGTTTTGTATGTTCCATTACATGTAATCGAATAAGCAGTTGTATAATTCGTGTTACAGATTTTGCAGTGTGCGTGCGAATATGGTGAATGTGCAAGTGTGTATGACTTGCGCCTATTACTGTCTGTAGAAAAACTATATCGTACTGTGTACAATATAGTTGTTCCGTGTGAATGAACATCATATGTATCAGTATCACGAAAATAAACATTTTTTCAGTAAACCATAAGAATGGTTGCATTTAAGTAAAAATTTTCCTTTTAGTTACAATCTACTAGGTACACGTATATGCGAAAAGAAAATAATATTTTGGGAGATGGATTTGGAACAAATTTTATTCAAAGATGTGGTTTGATTTTGTAACAAAAACAGATAAAAATTTATAGACAGGATTAATTTTCTATAGTTTTAAATGCCTATTGTATCTATTTTATCGAAATATAATATTAACAGACAATAATAATATAACGTACTCTTTCGTATAACTTTCTGATATTTTTGCTAGCTCAAAGCGATCCAGTCACTAAATACATTTTTCACGTCGTACAGATCACTTAGGTACAAAAATAACATCAGAATTCCGTAACAACCATTTTTTTTTGTTTTTTTTTTTTTTTTTTTTTTTTTTTTTTTTTTTTTTTTTTTTTTTTTTTTTTTGGTATTTTATACGACTAATTTCGTATGACCATTTTTTTTTTTTTTTTTCATAACGCAGGTTTCCATTTTATAATTTACAAAAGTAACCACGATGGAAACAGGATTAAAAAGTAGTAATACTATTTTCGATCAACGAACACAATCACACAAAAGACGACATATTTCTCTCACATAATTAATTAGCATAAAAACAGATAATCGTACATTCGCGACCTTTTTTTCTTCTATTTACGAATGCATTCGATACTACTATCGAAACGAATAATAAATAGCCAACAAGTATACGGATTTAAAAAAAAATGTAGAATGAACATTTACTTTGTAAGTTTAGAGTACATTTTTTTCTTTTTCCTTTTATAAAAAAGTAAGGCCGAAAAGTAGGCATTTTGTATGAATCATGAATCAGATATTCAATTTTTGTAAGCATAATTAGTACAGTTCCGCCATGAATCCGTTAATATATTCGGAATATAAATGAGGTATTTTGTTATTTTTTTTGTACGTAAAAATTTAACATCTTTTTTTTGTACGTAAAAATTTAACATCTCTTTTTTGGCATTGCTTCAAAGGACTTGTAAGTGATACACGTTGAGCACTTTTTTACGGATCATCGAAGGGTAATGCACTAAAAATGCAATTACAGTAATTTTCTTTTTTTTTAATCTCATTAATCCTAAGGAACATGTTATTACACTTACGTGTACTCTGAGACTCAGATAATCGCTATACGCTGACCATATGTAAAATATTTAAATGAATATACATTTGTGAAATAAGCGATTTGTGCTTCCCGATAGAAATTAAATATCTCAGATAGGAATACCAAAAGATCATTTTTGACAAGGAAGCTAATTTTTTGTTTTTTTGGTTTCGAATAAGAAACATGTAACGCGATCAAACTAATCCGACACTTTGAATACACGGTGTACCTCGACTTGTATTACATAATTTATTTACTATTTAATGCGGAACCTTTGTTTCCTTTTCCTTTTTCTTGTGGTAAATATTCTTTTTTACTTTTAACTAGAATGAACACATTTAACATATTGTTTTTCGCATTTGAATTAGAACAGCACTACCTGAAATCTGTGGATTTAAAAAGAGAAGTGCAAGTGTATGTTTCCTTCAGGTGGTTTTTGCTGTTCTTGAATTATACCTTTTTTTTTTTATTTTTTTTTTCCTTTTTTTCTTTTTAACATTTTGGACGTATTCTTACGATAGACAATGAACATGCCTAATTTACACGATACGATCGAAAAGAAATTTTATGCATCTTTTCAATGACAATATTCAAAAAATTTTAATACTTTTTGTTACTAATACCTCGAATATTAATTTCTATAAGTTTTAGTACCGTTTCTAAATTAATTAAATATCGTAAAATCTAATAGATAATAAAAAGATGGCAGTTGTAAAATGACAGCGATAACACAATAATTTAAAATTATTAAAAAATTTTCACGTTTTCTCTTTGATCGTTCGGTAAGCGCATGTATATTTAGCTACTTTACGTGATATCAGCAATTATAATAAGCCACAAATATAGATGTAGCATACATTCTATTACTCTTAATGAGTAAATAGTAACTAGATGCGCGACTATTAAAATATTCCCCCGTCAATTTCTGTAATGTTTCTACGAAAAAAATTCATTTTCTTTTCTTTTTTAGAAAGCGACAAAATCTAGCCACTTACTGTGTACAAATAATCTTTTCAAGCGCATTATATAATCCCGTGAGTTTCGATTACGGAAAATTTATCTAAAAATACTATTATTTTTGATAACTTATAACTTGTAAAAGTTCTTATAAGGCGTCGCGCAACTAAGATTAATGATTACAGGGCGTACCTCATTCGGAGAAATTGAATCTCTGGTTTAATAATTATTTTCTATATACTACGAACATGATTTCGTTTAAATTTTGTTTCCTTCTTGCACAAGAAACTAAAATGTTGCTATACTTTACAGTTTTATGTGTATTAAAATTAATAATATATAATTGATATCGATCCATGAATTACCGAGCAGATTGTAAAGAACACGTGAATATTTAAGCACTTAATTTAAATGTTTGTCAGACCTGAGAATTCATCCACGCTGTACTTTTTAGCGACGTTTCTTAAGAAGAGTTTACTTCTCACTTTGGAAACCAAAGAACTTCGCGAAGTAATTCAAGGATCGAAACAGAATTAGAGGTATCTCTGGATACTATCGTATTTTTTAACAAAATCTGATGTGTTAATAGATATAGATACTAATCAACAAATGAAGCAGACACACGGTGCGCTTCTGGTTACGTTTACTTATCTTTTCACCTAGTTTGAACAATAACAATGTACTTTGTATCACAGTATTATATTAGTAGTGTATTTAGTATTTGTCGTATTTACTTTGGATATGGCAAATATGAAATATAATAGTAAAATTATACTAATGTAAATCTATATTCTTTGGGGCTAAATGCATATCACAGTGGAAAATTTTTCAACGTTCTATTTTTTTTTTTTTTTTTTTTCCCTTTAAATTCTTATTCGAACATCCAGAAGCGCACCAGTCTTCGAAATGTATCATCTTAAAAATCACATTATCTCCATATATCTTATTAAAGATATTACAGAAAGTTTTACCGCCAACCAGTAGAAATAAGCAGGCAATATTAAAGTAAAAGTATCTTTTACCATTAGTTAAAAATGCACCTTAGGTTATTTTAGATACTTATTTCGTATCTAATATGCAGTCTTATTCTAATTTTTTTTTTTTTTCTTTTTTTAGCTACTCAACTAATTTTATCAAGTGGAAAGCGATAAATTAGTAAAGATGTACCTGTTTTCTAAATGATACAAAGTGGTCCATAGCGTTTAAAACATTTTCGTTTATCTAATCACATGGCTGATCACAGATGTATCACATTCATTTACTTTTTAATTATTGATTCGTTTATCAGTGTGTCATTTGTTTGAACAAATATTTATAAAATTCAGTGGACCACTCTCTAAAAGCAAACAAAATTAGTATCATAGGTTACACAGCTCATCCTAAATACTAAAAACATGCAGTAATATATTTAGTTATGTTGACGTGTTAGTATTAATATGAGATAATCATAATGTTAGGGACCAGTAATAAATAATAATAATGAAGTGCCGAATTATTTTTTCTTTTGTCATACCAAACATAAATAAAAAAGAGAAAGAAACACAAATTTTTTACGAGTATGGCTCTGTACTAAACTAATTACGTAATGTTAATTGATAATATCAACATAATGTCAATATGTAAAAAACCACTTTTGATTAAATAATGTTTTCGGCACTGTTTAAACAATTTTTTTTGTTTTTTTTTGTTTTTCTTTTTTTAAATACTCTATTTAAATATGTATTGTTTCCCTTTGAATACTCAAGTATTATTATTTAATAATAATCTCTTTTGTTTCAACAGAAAAAGTTCGAGCTCCGTTTGCAATTTTTGTGGCATCTATAAATTCGCAAAGACCGTGTTGATAATAATTTTAAGTTTAATTATAAAGTACTTTATAGACCTTGGTTTAACTATTGCATGCTCTGACTACTGCATAAGTATCAGACTAGCAGTATTTATAGATTATTGGCAACTATTTTTTATGAGTTTGATTGTAACAATCTAAGTATTTTGAAGTATTTTTTAATTGACGATTTCGTAAAAATGATTTTAAACCTATCTGTTTAACAATCTAGTTAATGTTGTTTTAAAAGCGTAGTTAACTGATTCGCTAGTACTGTTTGCCAAAAAAGAAACCGCTATGCATGCAGTAATTAAAACAGGGAGTTTGAAAAAGCCTGTATGACTACAGGAACACTAGCGTCGAAACCATTAATTGTTAAAATGCTTTTGTCACTCTTCTCCTTGCGATAGGTTGACGAAGAACACACAGCACAATTTATTAATCTGAAAGTAAATAAATAGTACAGCATGTTAATTATTCTTTGCCGACAAAACAATTTAAGAAGACTCACTTTGTATTCGGAAGATTAAGTTTCGTTTTATATGCCTGAAGAGCCTCTTCGGATGTATCAGATTTTTCAAATATTTGATCTACAACGTTGATAAATACGTCGTATTTATTCGATTTATGAGCAGCCCATGACATTGGTTTACCCAAATTTACGTTTCCAACAGGCATTTGTTGTAATTTTCTCATAGCTTGACCAAAAGAAGCTGTTTTATCAATGTTTACAGTAACAATTCCAACGTTTATAAACGTTGCAACGGTGACATTCTTCTCACTGCGAAGAAGTGCGAGTGCAATTATGCAACCTGCTTCTGCACCATTCACGTTACCGCTGCGCCAAGTATGGGTTTCTAACATTACTTTGTTCATGTTGATTGTTATCATATAACGCAATTCAGTTGGTTGAATATGCTAGATAAAAATCGTTAACATAGTGAACGAGTACAAACGAATATTTTACAAGAGTGTTTATACTTACAAGAAACGAAAGATTCAACATTTTATAGAGAGCATCAATGATTTTAGAATTTGGCTTAGGTGCAATTGGTAACGGTCTGTCGAATTGTTCTTTGATCTTCCTTTTTTCATATGTTAATGGTCTTCAAAAATTATACATTAAATAATAAAAAACATAACGTAAAAAAAGAAACGTTAAAAACTAGTTAATATTGTTACTTACTTCCCAGAATTTTCATAGTCTCTTATTGTAACTAATACTAGAGCTGGATGAACTTTGTCTAGGGCAATATTTTCTACATTAGTGACTTGATCTATTATTTTAGAAACGGTTGGTGAGTTTGGTTTTAATAATTCAAGATTATGAATCCTTTGCAGGTTGGTCAAAAGCGTAACTAAATTCATCGATGGTATTAATGCATTCCAAACCTGAAAATTATTCATAATTATTAACTATATGCATCAAATACATTAAAGAATATCGATTGTCATTTAGTATTTATACCTCTTTAGATTTTAGTAAATGTCCAGGTACATGATCTATTGTTAATTTGTACATCTCTAAAAGACCTGCTGCACGAACTTTATCCGTACAATGTTTGAAGTCTTCAACGTGCTCAATATATTCTAGAATTTCTGTAAGAGCGGGATCTTCTGCATAGGATTTTTTCATTTCTTCCAAACCGTGTATTACATATTTAATGACCATTTCTCCTCCTATTTAACAATATACTGTTTAATTAACAATGCGATTACTCGTACGGTGATTGCAGTTTAATAAGATAAATACCAGGATTATTGGGTACAGGATGAGACAATTTTATGATATCTTTATGCTTCCAACCGTATCTGCCTTTATACCTTGTAACACACTTTGCTAATTCCAGTGGTGTTTTCAATAAATACCAGTTATTTACAGCTTTTCTTAAGCCACAGCCCCATCCATGTTTCGAACTGCCAGTTACATCGAGTTCTTTTTGTTTACTTATTTGAGAAGCAAATTTTATAAATAAAATAAAATGTTGCGGCGATGCGCAAATTTTGTTCAAGATTGCGTACGCAGCATGACGCAAACTTTCACTTTTCATTTGCCTACAGCAAACAGCAAGAGCAAACACCAATGTTTCTGGGTTTGGAACGAGATTACTTTCAAATGCCTATAAAAAATAAATTATTTTAAATTGTTAACATTGACCATTTGCGTATTATTATTCTTATAACTTACAAAAAAATTATACCTTTGTAATAATCTGAATTGGTAACAATTGTTTTTCTACATTCTCAGCTAATTCTTCGATAGATGGGACATTTTTAGCCAAAAAATAATTATGAACAAACCAGTTTCCAGGTTGATAATCAGGATATTCTTTTCCGACGTAAAGAAACTGTGACAATCGTACTTCAGGATCATTTGGATCTAAATCCACCGCCATTTCTTAATACACAATGCTACAAAAAATGATTTATAAATTTAGACAGAACGTAGAGTATGAATTTTGTTTCATTTTTTTTTTTTTCTTTTTTTTCAAAAATATTTGATATTTTATAAATAATCAATATGCATCAATTCATTCACGTATTTAGTTATATAATAATTATTCATTAATAAAAGGCTATAAACTACAGTTAGCAATTATTAATAATTTTATGTTTCAAATATGGATATTTTATTAACTTTGTGATCGCTATTAAAATATGTTGGGAATGTTATTTGGAATAATTTATATACAATTTTATTTCACCGTATATGTTTGTAAATATTTATAAATGTACGTTTTCTTTTGTTTTTTTTTTAAGTTTGGATCATATGCTTGAAACTTTGTCTAAAAAGAATTTGTAAAATTAAATTTCATGCACGCATAATGCATAATGGAACATAGTAACAGGTATCGCTGGATGACCCGATAAGGTAACAAGAAAATACGGGATATGCCATTATAATAGTGCATGCTTGGCTTTATAAATCATACAGATAGGATACTTTCACGGTTGCAAGAAAGATTATTTAATCGGTACAACTGTCATTATGCGGATACATTGAATCCTCGTTACCTTGTGTTAATCGAAAGAATTGCAATTGGAAAGAGAACCATACAGAAGGACGTTTTATAACGTACAAACACCTACTGTACTGACGGAAGAAACTTATGCGGTCCGAATAAATCTTGTGTCAAGTATAAAACACGAAAGCTCATTGACCCCTATAAAAGAGTGCAACTATTCTAGCAAAATTGAAATTTCGTAGGGAATAAAAAAAAAGAAAATTTTCCTTCCGAACAATTTCTTTGTCGATTACTTTTGTTTTTTTTTTTTAAATCAAAATTTGATCGACCTAAAAATATTTTTAAACGATACTTTACCGCAATCCGCATATTTTACAGGAAGCAATAGTAAATACTCGAGGAACGCGCACGCGTTTAACGTTCATTTAGTTTACTAGTTGTTAGTAAAATTTATTTTTTCATAAATAAAAAAAGAAAGAAAAGAACGTTCACCGTTTCAAGTTGGTAGTCGATTTGTTGGTATTTCAAAGGCTTCACTAGTAATACTTTCAAAAAAGTAATGTCAGTACGCCGGCCATGGCGCAGTGGTTGCAATCGAAAATTGTTCGTTTAGGCGAATTAACCAGTGTTGAGGAAAAAAAAGATGTATTATCCGAGATAAAAATCAAGTTGGGAAGTTTACGGGAAAGAGAAACTGAACAGATTGCTGGTAACCTGGATTTCCTTCAATTGTTCACCCAATTAACCTCGACTGACAGGTATCATAACAACACTGATTTCATGAAATTATTTTTAACCATATCTAATATACTTTAATGTACATTTCTTTTTTCATTTTTATAGGTTTCATTTAAAAAGATAAATGTTAAGAAACGAATAGAAATATGATAAATAAAAAACTGCATTTTTGTTAGATGATTCATTGTAACATTAACTAATACGGTAGTGAAAGAACGTTAAAGAAATTGAAAAATAAAAATATTTATCACTTTTTCTGTTACAGAGAATTTATAGACCAAGTATGTGACATTTTAAAGACATTGTTTGGAATTTTAGACCCCGGAGAGGTATATCAAAGATATTCACCAGAAATATCTCGGTTGATAAATCATCCAGATGCCGCAGTTAGGTCACTCGTGTTGCATGAAATTTTACGCATTGTTTCCAATCCCCAAAAGATATCCGTGTTGCTCACGGATGTCAATTTATTGGCTGATATTATAAATAGGATCGGGGACGATAATATGATGGTGTCTAAATGTTCGATGTATATAATGAAAGCAGTTGGAAGAAATTCAAACGGGTTACAGATTTTATATACGGGCGAACTCTTAAGAAGTTTCGCTAGATTATTAGTAAAGAATGATGTTATTAGTTTTCGTGTATACGAAGTTGTCGTGGATGTAGCAACATCCTCGAAAGAAGGTTTAGAAGCATCGGCTAGATCAGGATTTTTGAATAGTTTATTCGATATTCTTGAAAGCGAGGATATATTGCTACAGGTAAACGCGTTAGAGATCTTAACAGAATTGGTACTAACGGAAGAAGGATTATGTTACTTAGAGCAGCAAGATGTCTTAAGAAAATTGGTTCAAAAAATAGCACAGGCCAATGAGAATCCATTATCGAATTTATTGATTCCTGGTTTAATGAAATTTTTTGGGAATGTTGCACGTTATTGGCCGAATGAAATTTTTTCAAAATATCCAGCCGTAGTTTCTGCGTTGTTTGAAGTAATAGAAAGTGGGGATCAAAATATTCTTGGCGTCGCATTGGACACATTGGGACATGTTGCTACGAGCGTCGAAGGTAAATATGCTTTGCAAGCTTTGGGAAATGCAATGCCATGCTCGCTAAAGAAAATGGCCGAGGTGATACAAAGAATGCCTACGTCGTTAAGAATTCATGGACTCAACAGTTTGACTCTGATACTTGATGTACCAAAAGCGGAACAAGACAACAGAATTTTATCATTGACAAAATCTTGGTTCGATTCTATGTGCGACGATCCATTGGGTATGACTGTTGCAATATGTAAACAACCGTTTGCAGATATTAGGCAAGCAGGTTTAGAAGTGTTGACAGTTCTGGCATCTCAATTATGGGGTCAAGAATACATAGCCTCTTATCCGGGTCTAGTAGAATTCTTATTAGACAGAGACATTGAATCATTCATGGAATGTAAGGAAGTTAAATACGAAATTATAAAGCGGATTGCTGAAGCTGAACAAGACATATTTGATCCAACTACGATCCAAAAGTTTAGGGACTTTGTAAGTCAAGGACCCTACTATGTTGAGATGAATACAGAAGTTGCAATAGAAGGAGGTCAATGAGCTATGCCATTTTCATTTTTATCAAGACTGTTGAAGATTATCGATATCTACTGGAAACATTGTATAAGAAGTTCAGTAATTTTTTTTAAGCGAAACTTTGGCAGAAAAAAAAAACACTATTATTTATTTTCTACACGTTATATGTAACAATAAAATGCTATAGTATATAAACAAAGATATATTCTTTTGTAGAGTGAACAATACAGATATACAAAGACAAATAATTTATTTTATAAGTAACAATACATCGGTAAAGTTAAGACTACGTGCTTGCAACGATGCAAAAATGCGTGTAACTTTTACACGATATTTATAATACGTCAATGTTTTCTCACTGATTTATGCTTTTTTACACTAATTACAACAAAGGCATAAATAATTTTGCGAGATACGTTACGCGCAACAACTACGTCATTGCTTCATTGTATGCGTTTCCGTTTTTTGGGTGAAAGTATTTTCAACATGCTCACGATAGGAGCTTCAAAGGATACCGATATGACGAACGATAATAAGTACGATAGAACCAGTTGTCCAAAAAAGGTGATCATCTGGAAAGCATATCGTTGTATTAAATTCATCGATAAATGCCGATAGAAAATAGCGTTTCTACTTTTATACTGACGTACCATGGTATAGTTTCCTAAATGAAACGGTGAATCCAAGTTCATAGCCGTTAATCGAATAACAAGTGGATGTACCAAGTAGGCGCAGTACGTTGTTCTACTGAATGGGTACAAAATCGGTGCCGACAAAATACTATTTACGTATCCTATGAATATTCAAAATTAAAACGCTTCAAGAATTATTTCCTGTATCCATTTGTAATATAATAATTATTGCTACCAATAAACATTTACCTCCGTAACCTGTACTACATGCAATAACGATCCAAGATAAACCAAGTGCCCAGATACTGTGACTCAACGAAGAGTAAGCAGCCGCCATTAAGGGACTAAGCTCTGTTTCGTACAAGCCGTACAACAGACTTAAAAGACACGCCGAAGAAAGGAGCCAGCCTACACAAACCATCGTCTGAAAATGGTCAAATTATAATTCACGGTAAAATCATATTTTTCTCCCTTTCATCTTTAACCTTCTTCATCGAGCTTTCTATACCTTGGACATTTTTATTTTGCAATCAGTCTTGAAAAGGAAGTATCCCATCGACATGCCTATAAGATAAGGACCCAGTCTCGTCCACGGTTTGTCGTAGATTTTATCGAACAGCGCCAAAGGGTCGTCTGAGCTTGGCATATGATTATTCACCAGAGCAATGTAACCCGTCGTTAACCAGGAACTCAATAGTAAAGTAGTCATTGCAAATGTTGCAATTTTGAAGTGATTCGTTGCTAGGACCAGTATCACAGCGCCAACAATGTAGAATTGAGTATCGTCCGCGACATACCAGCTCCAAATCATACACTAAAAAACACATTGAATCTTTCATCATCCTATTATTATACAAACACAAGGTGTCTCGGAGATTTACGTAGATTTTCTATAAATAAAGATAAGACTAAAATGTTATATAACAAAAAATCGGTACCCTGTATAATAACAGATATACCATTCCGTTGATTTGACTGTAAATTTTGACAAACTATCCAACAACTCACCATTTGATCGACTGGAAACAAGGTATTGATATATAACAAATTCCTCCACCAATAGTTGGGACAGTTATAATGATCCGCGGTCGGTGGTTCGAACACGGAGTTCGAGTGGAACCATTTCATTGCGATCTGAACTACTCCCAGCACAAACATATAGGGAGCCGTGAGTCTAGAAAATCGGTACATGAGAAGACCAACGAATTTCAAGCCACCAGCAATGAAACCTCTTGTGCCCTGCGTAAGTTTGTTCAAATCTCCTTTCGCGTTCGTTCTGAAGTACAAGAAGCTGACGAGCAAACCGCCCATAAAGAAAAACGTATCGACGCTGAAAGCACCGTTCGTGATCGTTTGGAAAAGGAACTTTCTTTCGACCACTTTTCGATACTCCATATTGTCGGAGTACTTGAAAGCGGTGATGCAGGTATGACCCAAGATAACCCAAGCCATTGATATTGCTCTGAGACCATGGATAGTGCTGATCGTGTCACCTCCAACCTTGCCGTCGCAGATGATCTTCACGTTAGCTCGAATCGAGAAAGAAAGTAACAGTTCCTCAAAGACGCCTAAAAAAGAGATAACCAAGATTTATTTTTTTTTTATTTTCTTTCATAGTCGCTTACAAAAACAAGCTCACTCACTGAATTTGTGTACTTCAGGACTGGCTGAACGTAGGCTACCTTCGTGATCATTATTGTTATTAACCGCTAACGAGGGAGGTCCGTTGATGATAGCTTCTGCCGCTGGAACAGGAAGGTAGACCTTACCTTGAAAAGCTACGGAATATAATAATAAAAGTGTGTCACTGTCTCTGCTACTGTCCGTGTCCTGTGCTAGTCTGTAAGTGTTAGTCACCCTTTTGTTCTCGGGAAAGGGGATGAGCATGATGATACGTTGCCCTCGAGCCTCGACAAAGGGAGGAACGTTACAGGAAGGATGCTCGAAGCGTGAAAATATGCTTAACGCAAGATGTCGATTGGTCTTACCACTTATTGTTAGAGACTTTTGATTACTGGCGGCTAGCTGTTCGAGTTTCGCGTGTCTTTCTAAATCGTAAATCACGTTCCTTCCGCGAATGTATTTTCTTGTTACGTAGAAATCGTATCCGGTACCGATTGCCATCAAAAGGAAAACGGCAGCGCTTACACCGCTAAAAAAAAAAAAAAAAGTTTCCAATGCTTTTAATCACGATACTATATTATTTTTAATTCAATAATTAAATATGATCCAACGTACAATAGAATCCAGAATACTGGATCTTCGTACATATTATACATGTCATGCTGATCTCGAACCGTTTCGATCGACGAATGTTTCCCAGCCAGTTCGCTCGCTGCGAGCTTCGATATTATGGAAACGTCGGATGCAGAGCACGAAAAAGGCAGACATACTCCTAAATAAATTGTTCTCGTCTGAAATTAATATAATAACGATCGTTGAAACAGAATCGTTAAAGGGGAAGAGAAGATCGTTACGTTGTAAATTCTGTTATTAAATCATTTACCACGGGAGATAAAGTGGCGTTCACCGAAATGGTCATCATATAAAATCCCAGTTTGTACGGTGGCTTGTCCATTTTCATTCCGGTCCAAAGATTGTTCCCACTGAGGCCGTTGTTCCTTTTACGCGGTTCGGTGTTGAATTCTTCCACTTCGTCCATTGGCACATCCCGCCGCACGTTTGTGATTTTCCTTCCATAATCTTCGTCGATGTAGGCACACTCGGTGGCTGATCCAACGTAGTAAGAGTTTCCCCAGAAGAAGCTGTTGGTGTATCTGCCCGAAGCGTCATCCGCTGTGAAAAGAGAAGCATTTGATGCAATCTTTCGATTAGTAAATCGAGTCTTTTCAAAGACTTCACGAAACCGGTCCGCGTGCTCGTTTTCAGTGTGGAATGACTTGCTAGTCTCGACCGATGACCCACTTTATAATTCAAGGCACTTTCTCTCTGCTCGATGAGTGACCATTTCCGGATTACTTTGGATGAAATTCCGATGATAGTTAAGCATCGAGTAGGGTTCGAAATTTTCATAGATGATGCAAGAGCAATCAATGCTTAGCTTAGCTTAAAGGATTTGAAAGTTACTTTTTTATTCGTGCAGTTGAGATTTTATTTTATTTGCTTTTTTTTTTTCTTTTTTTTGTAACTTCGAATGATACAGGATCGTCTGATCGACGTCGTAAGTTAAATATCAGTGCTCGGTGTTCGTTTACACATTCGTAACAGTCGTACATCTATAGACGACGGTGTTAATACATAATTTTCATTACCAAAGATTACGACACTTATTCGGAGCTGAGAATCCAGCGGTTCTCTAATAAGACTTTCTACTCGAGAAGAAAGTAATATTATCTAATGATCGTCATCGTGGTAGCGTTCGAACTGTTTGCACGGATCAGCGTGTACGCGTTGGACGGTACGTAGTCTAATTACAAGATTCGTTATGTCAACGGTAAATTGCGGTTACAGGATAAATCGCGACGTCATCGTTTCACGCAGCAACAAATTTACAGAGGTTTCCCTTCCAAGTATTTCGTAATTTATCTCTACTCACACACCGTCTCGCCGATCCGAACGTTACCACTGAAATTTCTCTTTCCCTTTGTCGGTTTTGTCTCATCTACACAATCGGACACCATTTTGCTCCTTCGCGCGTTGAATGTTAAAAACGAGCGGTCTTGAGAAGTTTATAGTACTCGCTTATACGAGTAAAGAAATAACATTTTAATACCCTGTAGTTTGCTTTGGTTCGATACATCCTCGAATCAAAGAATTGTGATTCGAAAACAATTCTTGACCTAGCACACGTTTCATCTAGTTCGACCCAACGAGACTTTTACGAGGATTATCTGATCCGTGATCTGGACAAACGATGAGAAATCTTATTATCGATTCCGTTCGCACAAAAGTAGAATCGTGTACGCGGAACAACGTAAGAAATTAGAATAACAATGGATTTTACGCACGTGCCACGATCTCTGACACAATCCGCCATTGAACGGTCAAAGTCAAGTTCAATCTTTGCACGTAACCCGTGTCGCTTCTCCGTTGATTCGTGAAAGAATGAAACGTGAGCAGTCTCGCCCGTTCTCACTGGATTTCATTCATGAATTACGTCTAATCCTACGTCTAGCTTGTACGCTGTTACACGTTCCATGTAAGCGCATATCTCTTTTTTCAGAGATATCTCAGAGATACCAAGGGATGGTAGACACGATGGCATCGAACGCGATTAATTTTTGATCGATAAAGAGAATCGTACGAAAGAAAACAGGGTTCGATAAGTTCGATGCAGAGAACACGACCGGTTTGTAAGAAGGTCCTTCGCTCGAAGCATTTCACTCATGGTCGGGGTCTCCTTGGCAAAGTTCAAGGGCCATCGCAACACGCGTTACTGAAAAAAGAACCTGGTTTCAGTCTGCTGCCCTTGCTCTTTGTTCGTCGATTTGCAAGTGCAATGAAATTTCGTGTGCACTCGAGCCGACGATGGAACAATGTCAGCTAGCGTGTCTGAACAATGAGTGCTTTGCTAAACCATCGTTGAAATTCATATTACGTTTCGCTACTTTTTATTGATCGAAACGAAGATCGAAACTTAGGGGAGAGTTGTCTGAATCGTAGCTCGTTAATTTTTTTTTTTTTACCATAAATGTATAAAATAAATCGTGATAAATCTAAATAAAAATATTTGATTTTATTTTATTCAATCAATAATACGATTTAATCTAGTACTCTGTTTTTTTCTATCGAACATCGAGATGCAAATTTTCTGTAAATTTTAATTCAACTTGACGGAGTGCAGCGCTGTCTTAGGTTTGCGTATCGGATTAAACGAACGATGCTTTTAAGTGGAAGATTGATACGTGAACGAAGTCGTAAAGCAGGCTAATTCGAGGTTTGCGCGGTAAATAACTTGAAACGACTAGTTTCCCTCGAGATTTGCGATTAAATGTATTGTCGACCATTGACCGTGACAATATGATTTACGATTTGCTTCCGACCGATCAAACGTGCTAAACAGCACGTTCCGGACAACAGACCAGGGAAAGTAATTCGGAAAGAGAAAGGCTCTCCTTTACATAGTTGATGGTGTTGCAATATTAATGGCCGTCTGGTTGGACGCGTGCTTGACTTTTAAGCGTGGATCACATTGAAAACATTCCGGCTACGCGTCCTTCGAGATTTCGTTTGAACGTGTAGATGCAAATTCGTTGGAGCTAATTAAAATATGATTTAAAAAATACGCGTTTCTAAACGATTCAAACAACACGACTATTTTACGATCTTTTTTTTTTCTCGTTAAACAAGCTGTATTAATAGACAGGCAGTAAAAAGGATGATTCAGAAAAAGTCGGTGCAGCCGTGACTCGAGGATGCGTTCATTGATTGGTTGCATCACGCTGCGTTACGCGCACAAAGAATAAAATTATAACGCGTTTAACTTGCTTCTTCGACGAGCAGAAAGTGAAACGCGCGTCACGCTTACTGCATTGTCTTAATGGCGTTGCAACGATTGCAACAATCCGTGCGTTTCAAATGTGTCCCATAATCGGTGATCGGTCACCAAAAACGTTTCTCGGTTACACTCGCCTTAGCCTCGTAATTGATCGGTCGATTTGGTAAGCAGAATTAATTAAAACTAGCCTTCGAGCTATCG
>SMSQ01001892.1:108271-126143 GCA_019453375.1 Ctenoplectra terminalis | reverse complement strand
TTTTTTTTTTTTTTATTTTTCGTCGACAGACTACGCTGTTACGTAAACCAGTTTAGATATTAGGAGATTACAGGATAGTCGAGCAGCTTGTGGTTGTGGGTTACGTAACCGGGCATTGTTAACAGGTAAGTCACGCGTGGGTGTGTTTTAAGGATCATGTTCGCCGGAGGGAAATTAGGAATCTACATTTTGCAAGAAAATGAAGGAAAAATAGGAATATTAAATTGATGTTCATGAATTTTTTTTTTAAGCTCGGAGAAATGTTTTTTTTTCTTAGTTAATTATTGGGGACTTGTTGGGGTTTTTTTTTTAATTGGGGGATTAAGGGATGGTTAGGGTTAAGAGAGGGAACTGGAAAGGTTTTTATAGTAGTGATGAGATGTGGGGTCGTGCAGGTTTGAAAATAGAAAAGGTCAGGGTTTAAATTAAAAAAGAGGTTTAACGTTTTTTATTAAAATATTAGGGGATGCGATATTTTTTGTTTCAACTGTTCAATTTTTCTATTAGATTGTTTTTTTTTACGATTATAGATACGGAAAAAAAGTTGTTTAGTAATTTTTAATAAGCTTAGAATTTTAATCAATTTCGTGAAAAATTGTTTGCGAAGATCTTTTTTTTTTAAAGCCTGCAAAAATTATAAAATAATGCAGAGAAGAATTATAATTCAGGAATTTTAATCAACTTATAATTTATAATCTTGGAAAACAGTTTTTTTTATTTCTACAGCCTATAGAAATTTTGAAAGCAAACGAAGCCAAAGGCATCAAGATTCAAACCACCAAATGACACCCCCATTTTTGGTCAGCGGTTTCATTTAACACGCAACTCGATGAAAGTTCAAAGAATGAATCGAGCCCACTTTCAATGAAATCCAATTTCCACTCCTCGAAAAGCCATAATTAATTCTCACGGACGTCGAACAGCAAATTAATTAATTTTCCTGAATTTCCAAGCCTTCTCAACACGAGGACCTATTAAAAATCGATGTTCCATTATTTCCAGCGCCGAATATCCCATCAGATCAATCACTCCAAACAATTCACACTTTTTATTTTTTTTTACGAGGACTCATAACCTAACTTTCTTCTCGTGAAAAGGTTCCGAACTTCGTAATTAATTGTCTCTCAAACCACTCGAGAAATATTAATCAAATTTTTACTCGACTCGAGATTGAAGTTCCCACAGTATAAAAAATAAAATGTAAAAATTATGAACAAGAAATCAGCACGGTATAAAAATTAAAAAGATAAAAATTGGGACGAAAACGATTCTCAAAATATTAGCAATGCAATATTTAATTTGTACAAAGTTAGAATTTGGAAACAGAAATTATCACAGTATCAAAAATAAAATATAAAAAATTGTTACTCAGCAAGCTATCAAAAATAAAATATAAAAAATTGTTACTGAGCAAGCTATCAAAAATGAAATATAAAAAACTGTTACTGAGCAAGCTATCGAAAATAAAATATAAAAAATTGTTACTGAGCAAGCTATCAAAAATAAAATATAAAAAATTATTGCTCAGCAAGGCATCAGAAATAAAATATATCAAGATATCAAAAATAAAATATAAAAAATTGTTGCTCAGCAAGGCATCAAAAATAAAATATAAAAAATTATTACTCAGCAACGTATAAAAAATCAGGAAAACAAAAATTCTAAGCAAATTAATAGAATAAAAAAGAAATTATAGCGAAATTAGTGAAATATCCAAAACAAGACATTAAAATTAGCAGGACGGTATTAACAGAACGTTAATATTGATACATTTAATAACAGTCCAACAAATTAGAGACTGCACACTGTCCAGTGACCCAAATCCCTGAGCAAACAACCCAAATTAAATACATCGTACCGTCTCTCTCGCAATTTTGTGTCCGCCTCAAACGTCCTCGTTATCCAGCGTTAAAACCCGAAAGGAAAATCGCCTTCGCGATCGTCTCGAAGCGTTTAACGAGACACCAGAATCACAGGAGACCGCTAGTCGTTGGAAATCCAAAGCACGGTCTATCGAGTGAATCATTAAAATCCTTTTGTGAAGAGGTTTCACGAACAGGACCTGGTCCAGCAAAGGACGAACCACTGTGGTTGGTCGGGATGCAATATCCTTGCACCTTTTTTCCGCATCGTATCGTGTTTGCACTGTCTCTCTGAAAGACAACTATAGCTCGGCGACGACAAAGGCAAGGCTCCTTTTTTTGGGGGAATTTTTATTCTACTTTATTCTCTACGTAAGATTGTTTCCTTTTTTTTTTTTTTTTTGTGGTTTGTTCGAAAAATCATTATTTTCAGAGAATGCTTTGATATTAATTACAGTTGCGGTATTTTGGATTGGGTTTGATGGTACGAAGAAATAATTGGAGTGTGATATTTAATACTTTTTGTATTTTTTATTTTTGTAACTCTGGCGTAGTATTTTTTTTTTATGTAAGTATAATATGGTACTGTGTAAGTGAATCCTAAATTAATTATTAAAATACAGACATTGTAAATATTTTGATACCATTATTACCTATCCATCGTTAATTATAATTTAACAAAGCTTTCCCTGTTTTTTATTTTGAAGAAGTTATTTAATGAAATCTATCCTGTATTCGTAATATTTCATTTTAATATTTATCTAACATTTAATTTATTAAATTGCAGCGAAAATTTTCCTGAATTCTTTAATGATTTTTTTTCTCTTAATTCTGGTGCTTCGAATTTTATGTTGTTTTATTTACTACGAATTTTTATTATTGAAAATAATTTGTGCTCGGGATTGAACCAAGATATATTCGAGAAATGTAACTTGAAATTTTTGCGGAAACTCGAGACCGATATTATTGGATCGGTAATGAAATGCAGAGATTCGAATATTTATAGAGCTCCAAAATTATTCGATCAAAGAGTCTGCCAAGTGGAAGATATTTGTAGAAATTAGTTGAAACTACGAGTATCGTTTGTCATCAACTGCGAAGATAGACTGAAATATGTTGTCACGGTTCGAGGCATTAAAATTGTGCACTACTTTCCGGAATAAACACAGTGGATGCAAATGTAGCTCGAGTGTTAAAGCAACTAACGTTTTGCACCGCTTCCAACATCGGCCAACTATTTCTTGATTATAAAATAAATTTTCTATTACAGAAATCAGGAAAACAAATTAATTCTACGACCAAATTGCAGAAAATAAGGACGCCGGAATAAATTACTTGTACGAGCAACCGACGAAAAAATTCCAAAATAAATTAATTTCCTTGCCGGCAAACGGAAAAACACAGAAACAAATTAATTCTGTAACTGAATATAAAAAGAATTCCAAAACAAATAAATTCCAATCCCAGAAAACAAAGAAACACCAAAATAAATTAATTCTCTGATTAAATATAAAAAACGACACCAAAAAAATTGAATTACTCGATCAGGTAAAAGCAAAAAAAAGCACCAGAATAAATTACTACCGCGATCACGCAACAAGGAAACTCGGATATAAATTCATTCCATGTCCAAATAACAAACAGAAAAAAAGTCAAAAATAAATGAATTCCAATCTCGAATACCAACGGAACACCAAAATAAATTTCACCAGGATTGACAACATAACCAAAAGAACTTTAAACTTCCATTAATTTCCTAACCCTATGTAAATATTGGCTCAACTGTGTTTGACACGTGTGCATAATGAAATTAATACGGCTCAGACGTTTAAGCCTATTGAGCTGTAACGTCGGAAAGAAATCGACTCCTCGAGCAGGTGTCGCAAACATCAATTTCCCCTAGACTGGTCACGTGCGTGCGCGCGCGAGGCTGACAGGGTTTCGTGAATGTCGCGTGTGTGTTTAACAGGTGTTGCTGCTTGTGTTCAGGTGACATCACCCGCTTAATTATATCACCTTGTCGCTCGACACGAGTGTCCAGACCGTGGCGAAAAAAATAAGACGACGCGGGAAATTTGAAATTGCTTCTCACTGCTGATTATTGATATGGATGAATGTTTGTTAAAATTAATTAAATGGGTGGCAAACGTGTTTCTGTTTCGTTGGAAATTAATTTTGTATGATTGGAAAATATTGTTTGAATTTAATTCTTTCTAGTTTTCTAGAAGTACCATAATTCTTTTTTGTGCAAATTAATTTTTTTCTGCTATTTTATTAGATTATTATATCTTCTTTTATTGATTAATTATATATTATTGATATCAGTGAGTGTGTGTTAAAATTAATTAATAATCAAGATTATGAAATATAGTTTGAACCAGAGCTGATTTGTTTTTTAAGAGATTCAAGGTTCTGTAATTTAATTTAATTTTCCATAATGTTGTTTTTCAACACATGCCAAAAAATAATTAATTTATGCAAGGAGAATCATAACACTTAATTTAAAAAAAGTGCAATTGCATCATTTAAATTTAAACAATATTTTCCAATCATAAAAAATTAATCTTTCCATTTCCAATGGAACAGGAACACGTCTGTCACCCGATTAATTACTTTTAACAAACGTTCATTAATATCAATAATTAGAAACACGATATCACTTTCAATCCACGGTAAACAAAAAAATTAAATCATACGAAAAGAATCACAGTGCTTCGTTAAAAAAAAAAGTACAATTTTATTTTTCAACTGCATTAATGCGCCAGTGGAAAATAATTATATACTTGGATTACCGAAGCTTATAACTGTCCTCCACAATTTTTTTATAAACCTAAGTCGAACCAAACCCGAACCTAACCCTGTATCTTCATTCAAAGAAATATTGCCAATCCTGAAAAATAAAAAAAAATTTTATTTTTCCTTTATAACCATTCAGAGTATGACGCACAGACGTGGAAGTCTTATTTCCTCTACAGTTGTTCCTTTTTGTAAATATAAGGTGTCACAGGAGCAAACGAACGCCTTGAATGGAAAAGGTGAACGAACTCCTGCTATTTGATATGAATAACAAACGGTACAGACGAGATCCAGAGACAAGGTTCGTGATCGACGTTCGATTTTGAGCAAAACATTCGTCTGAGTGAATTCTGAGAATCCACGCAAAGCACTGTTACCCATCTACGCGTGTTTTGATTGTAAACTAACACTCGAACCAATGAATCTTCTTTGACACTAGACCTACATACTATTCAAATATTCTTATTTATTCTGGAGAAAAAAAAATAGAAAATACATAACGCTGGACGAACTTTTATTTATATTAAAAAGAAAAAATCCTTAACACTAATAAATTAAAATTGTAAAAATGATCGATTCGTAATTTCTTTCAGAAATTTTATAAATTAGCTGCGATACATTGTTTAGTATGTTTTGGATTTTTTGTAAAATATACTGGTTGAAAAATTGTTTTCTTTACATTATTTCATTTTATTATAATTTTTTTTTTTTCGTACAAATAGGTATATTTTGTTTTTGGTAATTTTGGTGCTAAAAAAATAGCTAGTTAAATATAATTTATGCGGATTGTAAAGTGTTAATATTCCTTTAAGTTGTTTTAGTTTAAAAGAAATATAGTTGTTGATTTTATGTTATGTAAAAATAATTTAGCTATTTGAAAAACGATTAAATGTGTACAATCATGATTGTAATTTTAGCTTCTTTGGCCAACGCGTGTCCCAAAATAGGATTATGCTAAGAGGATGCTTAAAATACAGTGGCTACAGAAGATATTTGCTCACACTCATGTTTCTCGATGAGACACTTTCCGATCGGGTTCTACGTTTCATTTCTGCGCCAAATTTAAGTAACCAGTGAAAGGAAAAATAAATATAGTGACGTGAAAATAGTTTTTGTTGCCATTGTAGCTGTAATAACCTAACAATTCCTTCTAGAAATTTTACAAATTAACTACTGTGTCTTTCACGGAATTTTCTATGATTTTTTGTTAAAAATATAGACAATTTCAAACTATATCTAAAAAGAAAATTTAATTATTCAAAATTTCTCGATTTTCAATTAAATTTAAAAGAAAAAAATAATAATCCAAAGTTCTCCAATCTCAAATTAAATTCGAAACGAAAAATACATTATCCAAGATTTTCCAATTCTAAATTAAATTTGAAACGAAAATTAAATAATCCACGATTTTCCAATTCCAAATTAAATTTGAAACGAAAATTAAATAATCCACGATTTTCCAATTCCAAATTAAATTTGAAACGATAATTAAATAATCCAAGGTTCTCCAATTCCAAAATAAATTCGATGTAAAAATTAAATAATACAAGATTCCTCGATTCCAAATAAAATTCGAAATGAAAAATAAATAATCCAAGCTTCTCCAATTCCAAATGAAATTCAAAACGAAAAATAAATAATTCATGGTTCCCCAATTCCAAATGAAATTCGAAACGAAAATTAAATAATCCAAGATTCCTGCATTTCAAATTAAAGATCCATCCTATTTGGTAGTTCTGGTGTTAAATAAATAATTAAAAGAATTTCGAATAGAAGGTTCCACGAGAAGATTAACTGTTATGGGCTTGCCGATTTATGTTACGTCGAAGGCATTCGAGGAACATTAAGATTCGATCGACAGTGAAAGATGATAAAAACGTACGAACCGAGAGAAATACGTGACGTGGTTGCAAATACGTACAACGATGCGTGGTAGCGACACTCTTTGGTGCGTGACGCCGAATTTATCGGCGTAACTCCTGTTCCTCGTAACTATCGTCACGGTGCTTGAACGTGCCCACTAATCACTATGATAATGCCCCTTCTGCGATAAATTTGCATACCTCTGCTCGGTGCACGTTTCGTCCAGACGAATCCGCTTTTCTGCGAACAGAATTATTATTTCTTCTAGATTATTTTTATTATTTTTTTTTTTCGTGTGGTCTTAATGACATTTATCGATGAATTATGGATCATTTTATTTAATTTCTTTTTTTTATTTTAATATTATAAATTTTATTTTAGGAATGTTTGAAATTGTGAATTCCTTATTAAAAATATTTATGAGTTACAAATTCTGTACTAAAAATATTTAAATTTGAAAATTCTATGGCAGAAATTTTTCTACTCTCTAAGTTCTATATTAGAAATATTCTTATTTGCAAATTTTATGATAGAAATATTTTTCTAATGAAAATTTCGCAGTGGAAATATTTTTAAATTACGATTTTATATTAGAAATATTTCTAAATTACTAATTTTATATTACAAATATTTTTACTCTGCAAATTCCATATTAGAAATATTTCTAAATTGCCAATTTTATATTAGAAATATTTTTATTCTGCAAATTCCATGCTAGAAATATTTCCAAACATCAAATATCATAACAAAAATATTTTTATACTGCAAATTCTACAGTAGAAATATTTCTGAATTGCAAATTTTGTATTAAAAATATTTCGAAATTGCACAAAAAAAAAAAACTGCAGTCTAAATAAGAATACTAACACTTGTTATAAAATATTAATTAAAAACATCGTTCCCAGATCCTTCCAATTATAATATTTTTGATATTCGTAAACAGGATGCAAAGTACCCAAGAAAGTCTCATGACACCTCGTGCACATTTAATTGCATAATTCAATATTATTCCATGACTCCCAGCGTGAAACGTAATTCATAGCGCGGCTGTCTACACTGTTGTAACCGGTCGCGTTAATTAAACATTTCTGACGGCGAAACGAGTGCATGCCTCGGACAGTGAGCTAAAATATTTATAAACGTAATTCAGCCACTTTTAACGCACTGTCAGAAATTGTTAAGCGCGTCTTCCATCGTCTGTGGCTACTTGCTTCGTGTTTTTGCAACGGAAACAGTTGGCCATTTTGTTTCGCTGCTATTTGGGCTGCTTTAATGTCGAATTATGGTTTGTATGTGTCTTGTTGGATTTTTAAATCTTTTAGAACGGAGCATTAAACAAGAAAAAATAAAAAAAATAAAATGGTGAAAAGTTTTAAAATTTGTAACTTGGAAAAAATTTATTTTGGAAGCGAGTGTGATTCTAATTTAGATTCCTGTTGTTTGGAGACAGGAATGTTATTAAAGAAGTGTATAAAAAAATGATTTATATCAGGGTTATGGGAATTTGAAATTTTTTAAATAATTTTGATTAAATTTTTTTATAACTAAATTATATTGTTCTAAGGATTCTGTTTATTCTGAGAATGTTTAATTTCCTGTTCCAAGTTCCTCTAACTGTAATTTCTAAGTTTCAATTTTCTTAATCTCATTAATATTCAACTAATCGCAAAGAATTCTTCCAGTACAACAAAAAATATTGAACGGCACTAGAAATTATGATGTATCGATTACGCAAACTGAAACAGCAAGTTTCCTTTATCGATGATCCAGCATGTAGGTAGAAACAACTGTAAATTTCCATGATCGATTAACATAATGACTTAATCGTCCGTCTCGATATCAGAAATTGTAATTACCATCGCCCATGCAGAAATAATAAATTCCATGCTTGCCGTTTCGTTAATTTTCAATTAAGTCGAAAAGGAAAAATGAACAATCGAACATTCCATTATTTTAAATTAAATTCGAAACGAAAATTAAATAATCCAAGATTCCTCAATTCCAAATTAAATTCGAAATAAAAAATTAATATTCCAAGATTCTCCAATTCTAAATTAAATTGAAAATAAAAAATAAATATTCCAAAATTCTCCAATTCCAAATTAAAGTCGAAACGAAAATTAAATAATCCAAGATTCTCTAATTCCAAATTAAATTCGAAATAAAAAATAAATATTCCAAGATTCTTCAATTCTAAATTAAATTCGAAATAAAAAATAAATATTCCAAGATTCTCCAATTCTAAATTAAATTGAAAATAAAAAATAAATATTCCAAGATTGTCCAATTCTAAATTAAATTGAAAATAACAAATAAATATTCCAAGATTCTCCAATTCCAAATTAAATTCAAATAACCCAATGTTCCTCAATTCCAAACTAAATTAAAAAAGAAAGAAATAGAAACGATCAAAAATTCCTTGATTCGAAATTACATCCGAACAAAATCCAAGATTCCTCGATTTCAAATTGAATTTGAAAGGAAAAATGAATAATCAGAAATTCTGGTAAGCTTTTGGGGAATAAATTGTCGTTTGATCGACAGGAAGGATTGAAAGAGGAAATCTCACGAATGCGGGGCCAATAGGGGGAACAAATCGTGAGAATATCGGGGAAATCCTCGCTTCCTAGTCGGCGAAAAGTGTTCGACTCTTTTCTTGGGGAAGAGCTGCCGGCGAGTTTCGATTCGAAAAAGTTTCCTGGACAAAGTTCGGATCTACTTATCCCTCAAGCAGATTTTTCCGTTTGCCCGCGAGTAGCGCGAACTTAGACGAAATGGAATGGCGTTTGGGAAACTTCAACTTGCATTTGCAATTTTATTTTTTTAACACGTACCTTCAAAGTGTCTCGTAGATGCATTATAATAAAACTACTCTTCATTCTAGTATTTTAATTAAATTGATGATTGTTTCGAATTCATAATTTGTATTTTTAATTTATTCATAATTTAAAACACACTCTTTGCTTCCAATTCTGAATTTTACATCGATCTGATATAAAGTAAATAATTATATTTATATTGAATTAGATGAAGCTTAATTTCTTAATTAATGCAAATTTGAATCGTCTAATTTTTTAATAAATTTTGGAAGAACTGTTACTTTTTTATTTTTGGTTAATCGAACATAAAGAAAACTTAAATTATTTTTATATCGAATTTACAAATTATTAAAATTCCTACAATCCTAATTTATAAACGAAAATACATAACTGATACTATTTCATAAACAAAAATTTGATTACAGCAATATAAAATTAAACAGTGGTTAAGTTGTAAATAATAAAATATTTAGAGAACCCAATTTATTTTTAAACACCGAATGAAATTAATTTTTATTTATATTTTAAAGTAGATAAAATTTTGAAAAATTTCTTGGTTACTGTACTTTCGTCTTCTAGTTACGTACCCGATTTTTTCTTAGTAGTAACTCGTTTAATGATGTATTTCTGTTGACGAAATGACCATGTATCGAGTGATAAATGTGCAACGCCAATTATTGGATCGCGAGGAATGCCTGAGGCGTTGCAATCACGTGTTTCCCATTATACATCGACTGCTGTCCCCGTTAAATAGAGACGAACGTCAAGAAGCATTAACAAGGCGCGACATAATCAATGGTTACAGGCTGTGGGACGACTTTATTAGAAATATTTCTGCTCGAATATTCAATCGAATTACATCGTTGAAATTAAAACATATAAGATAGAAAATATTTCGATGATAGATGAAAGTGGTTTCATAGCGTTAAACGCTGAAAGGAATAGTTTGGTTTTGCTGAGAATTTTGTATTGGATATTCTGTATTGGAAATATTTTTATATTGAGAATTCCGTATTAGAAATATTTATGATTTACAAATTCTGTACTAGAAATATTTAAATTTGCAAATTCTATGGCAGAAATTTTTCTATTTTTTAGATTTTATGTTAGAAATATTTCTAAGTTATAAATTACATGTTAGAAATATTCTAATTTGTAAATTTTCTGAGAGAAATATTTTTCTAATGAAAATTCTATGTTAGAAATATTTTTATATTGCAAATTTCACAGTGGAAATATTTTTAAATTACGAATTTTGTATTAGAAATAGTTTTATTCTGTAAATTCCATATTAGAAATATTTCCAAATTACCAATTTTATATTAGAAATATTTCTAAATTACTAATTTTATATTAGAAATATTTCTAAGTTACAAATTACATATTAGAAATATTCTAATTTACAAATTCTGTACTAGAAATATTTAAATTTGCAAATTCTATGGCAGAAATTTTTCTACTTTGTAAATTTTGTATTGGAAATATTTCTAAGTTACAAATTACATATTAGAAATATTCAAATTTGCAAATTCTATGATAGAAATATTTTTATATTGCAAATTATGTATTAGAAAAACTCTAGTTTTGATACGTTAAATAGAATAAATTTCCCGAATTTTGGTAAATCCACCGTCTGACACAAAAATATTTCACAAAGCAGAAACGTGAACTCTTCCTTTCCATTTTCCTTCTGTCTGGAAAAGACAGACTTTTCTCCGTTTTCCTCAAATGTTTTTAAGGCAAGAGATAGAAAAGTATTTCCTCGCCATTGCTAATGGATTATACAAAATGGAAAATATCGAACGAACAAAGGAATTATTTTCTGTTTCTTTGTCTCTTTATTTGTTTCTCTGTTTTTTCTTTTTTTTTCTTGTTTCCACAGATGGACGTTGAGAATATCTTAAAGTTGCTTTGATGCTCTTTTTCGCGAAAGCCTTTAACGTTTATCGCGCATGGGGAAAAATACTCCCAGTTTGCGAAAACCGAAAAGCAAGACGCTTCCAAATACTCAGAATTGCTCGTTTTTTAAATTGAAACCACGATACTCGTCATTACATTGTGTATAAAATTAAAAAAAATTCTTTTACGCACAGAACATGTAAAGTTAAACGATTAACGTGCCCTTAAGATGCATCGATGTATCCAGGAACTTTATCTTACAAGTTTCCTCGTGTTAATAAAAGTAAATAAAAACTAGTAACTTGAAAATTAGAGGAAACTTCGTTTATTAAAATTAAATTACATTACCTCGTCGTTTCCTCTGCAAAGATAAAAGAAAATCTGAAGCAAGGAACATGAAAATTATTTACCCAACAGAAGATGTCATTTATAAATTTAAATTGCCTGTATCCTATTTAAAATACGTTATACAATTAAAAAATATTATTTTTAAGAAAACAGGAAGCTATATAAATACAATAAAAAGTATTAGTTTAATGTTCTACATAACTCCCACGACAATTAAAAAATTATTAAATAATTTTAAAAACCAAAAAAAATAATACTATTTCAAACTTCAAATAACAAGAGTTTATAAACAAACACAGTCCTAAATCCGCTAATAAACAATGTTAAAACAATTCCCACGGTGCAATCATCCACAAATTATCTACTGAGATCGCAAACAAACATCCAACAACCCCAGAAACATTTCCAACATAATAACCTCGATCGTCTGACCAAGACTGACCTATACTACTTAACACCCGAACCACTTAACTACCCCATCAATTACACCCAACTAACACAGAAACTACTCCTCCTCACCATTTCCTCCTCGTTCCTACAATTATCCTCTAAATCACACCAGACTCCACCAATCGTCCACCATATAGCTCTCCAATAACACCTCCATAAGCGTTCCAACCCTCTTACCAACCACAGTCCCTGGCCATCGAATTAGGACCGCTACAAATTTTCAGCATTTTTCACGTTTTTCGTGAAATTAAAAGGCCTCTGTCAAATTATGATGATGTAATTCATTAACTACTAACATAATACACTACTACTCTACGTAACATTATTAACACAAATTAATATTTGGTATTTCCACCCTTTGGTTGGACGAGAGCTCGTATCATGTGCTTCGTATCTTCATTATTTTCCCAAATATCTGTAATTTTTGTTCTCAACCCAAACAACGTGGTGCTTCGAGAATCGTAAACTAGTCTTTCGAGTAGGCTCCATATATTTTCCATGGCACTCGAGTCGGTAGAATTGCCTAACCATGAAAGCAAAGAAATATTTCTCGGTTTTGGAATCGCTCGGTATTAACCTTTTAGCTACCGTACGCCACTATAGAGGCTCTCGCGGATGACATCTTTCTGAACGGTACACCACTATAGTGGCTCGCTTATTTCTGAGTCGTTGAGAGTTTACACCATTGTTATGCAATGGTAATATGCGTTCACATGATATTATGGTTTCTCAGACTCTTTATATCAAAATTTATGAAAAAAAAACTATAATTTATTCATTCGTATGTTTGTTGTAACATAATTACGTAGTATAATGCACCTCTGGATACAGTCTGCGTCAGGCCATGTCGTACAGTGGTACAACTCTGCGAAAAAGAGGTTAAAAATCAATCGCTATACACTGCGGTGCGTAACTATAACAGAAAAATGAATTGTTAAAATTGAACGTGTATGAAAAATAATCATCTTTAAATTAATTTTTATTTAAATTCTCCTTTTGTACAATACGATACAATCAAAAGTGTGAATTTTCACTGTTGCGTAACAATAGCACCACATGAATAAAATCAATGATAAACAATTTTAATATTTCTTAGGACCACCTTTTTTTTCTAATTAGCTCGAAAATTCTGTCTGGAACGCTATCAATAAGTTTCCGAAATATATCTCTACTTATTTCGTTACTTATTTCTATTATTGCATTTCTAAATTAATAAATAACAACGCCGGTGCTGTAGTTACGCAACGGTTGAAAATCACATTTTCTATTATATTGTTTTGTATAAGAGGGCAATTTAAATGTGATTTAGTCTACGGTTCATTCTTCTCATACTTTTTCAATTTCTACAATTAATTCTTTTGCACTTTTAACACGTTCACTGCCAACTACGAGATATCTCGTTCTGTACCGTGAACGCCGACAACGATATATCTCGTGATATTTTTTCGTTCTTCAAATCATTATAGATATCTCTTCGAGATTATATTTGCAATTATAAGTATTCAATTTAAAGAAGCTCCGCTGGTTTCTTTAAACACTTTCGATACTCAACATAGAATCTTCTTAATTTTCTCGGCAGTCAACGCGTTGATCTAAAGTCTAAAACAGCTAAAAATTTAGGCGGTTCTATAGTTATACACCGCAGTGTATATCAACGTTTACCATTTATTTACCATTGTAATAATTTAACCAAAGACAGTTGCCCGCATACGACATAACCTTACAGCCACAAAAGTGAAATTTTCCACAACTATATTTCCATAATCACCCCATAATCTTACCTAATCAGCTTCCACCATCTCCAGTCCGCTCCCCTATCGCCTCAACGCGATAAATTTCACGAAACAATTAATCAAACTCACAAAATATCTTAAAAAAAGAACCATAAAAAATCTCTCGGAAGGGTTAACAGGAAAGCGCGCCCGATAAATTGAATGCGTTCGACTCGCGTCGTTCGAGCTCGGTCGCCTCCGTGGCGTCTCGGATAGGCTCGGACGAGGAAGGCAGCTGCGCCGCAGCGCGGGTAGGCTTCGTGCCCGGTCGTTCGTGCTGGTTCTCGTTCGGCTCGCGTTTTATCGTGGCCGTGTTCGGCGGTGGTCGAACTCGCGCGAAAAGCACGCGTTTCGAAGAGCGTGCCGTGCTTTTCATTCATCGACAGCCGGCCGTTCGCGCGTCGAACGCGATGGGGGAGCCGTGAAAATCGGTCCGTCGGTTCTTCGTGTCTTCTCGTTCCTCTTCGACTCTGTCTGTCACGCCTCCGTCGGGCCAAGCCGAGTCAGTCGTGTACAACGCCGGCTGGTACGCGCGTCGTGCGCCTCTGTATCGTCCCGTGGGTCCGCTCTGCGCTCGAATAATCGCTCGGTTGTCGCGCGTGGCCGGAAACGGAGCACGTCGATCGGAAGTGAACCCGTTCCGTGGCTCGTTCCCCGGGTCGCGGTTCCGCTCGCCGATTTTCTCGCGCTCAACCCTCCTATTCGTCTCCGATGGTGGTCTAGGGTCCCATTTCTTGTGCGTTGGTGCGCGTGTGAGTGTTTGTGGCCAATTTCTTCTGGGCGCGTTGACGCACCGGCTGGGCTGATCGGAAGGGAAGAAGCGGCGCGAGCTGATCGTGTGAGTCGGATAAATATGTACCGATGGTTTCTATTCGTGGAACCGTCGCACGCGAGACACTGTTGTTTGGGAAATATTCGCTCCGCGGAATGTATACGCGCCTCGTGGCTTTGCATTTCTATCGCGCCGTCCTTCCATTCTCTTGCTCGATCAAAACAAGCGTCGGACGTCGCAGCGATGACAGAGAAAGGGAAACGTGTCGCGTGTACTGCGCGTTATTTCGCACCAAAAAAAAAAAAAAGAAAAAAAAGGGGGACGGGGTAATTTAAGGAACGCGGTTGCCGTGTTTTCCCACGGTGTATCTGTTGTGGTATCTTTGTTTATGTTGAATATCGGGAATTTTTAGCGAGGTCATTCCTGATTCGAATTTTTAATCGAGCACAGGTTGGTAGGGAGAAAACATTGCTGAATTCGGAAACACAGACATGGTGCGAATTAATGGCGGCTGTATTTTTATGTTGAAATCTTGGTTTGCGGATTTTTGGACCAGTTTTCGGTTCGGTTTGTGAATTGGGAAGGTTACTCGCGAGGGTTTCCAGCGTTTCGTGTAATTTACGTAATTCGGATTGTGTATTGACACCGTCGCGAGACCTTACCCCCTCCGGTATCTTGCGCGCAGGGGTTGTTGGGTAAATAATTGGAAGTCGCGGTGTTCGACAAGTGTCTCGTGTGCGTGATTCCGTTTTTTTTTTTTTGGTTTTTGTGCTAGTATTTAGCACTTGACTGCGGATTTTTATGCATTGGAGTTAGTGATAGCGATTGTTTAAGTAGAGGTAGAGTTGGAAGATTAAATTAGTTTTTGGAATTTTTGGGGGTATTTATTTTTTGATATTTGGAAATTTAAAAATGTAGAAATTTAGAAATATAATGCTTAGCATAATATTTAGCGAACAAAATAATTTCCTTAGTATAATATTTTTTACTTATAATATTTAGCGAACAAAATAATTGCCTTGGTATAATATTTTTTACTTATAATATTTAGCGAACAAAATAATTTCCTTAGTACAATATTTTGTACTTATTATAATATTTAGCGAACAAAATAATTGTCTTGGTATAATATTTTTTACTTATTATAATATTTAACGAACAAAATAATTGCCTTTAATTATATTCATGAAAATACGAATTTGCATAAAAATCCGTAGTCTCTTTATCATTGAAAACTAGTAAAATACAGAGTGGACTATAAATCCGATTATTTCCATCGAGTTCTTTTTACATAAAAAAGTTTATAAAATGGAAATATATTTGAAACCAGTTACAGAGAAATAATGTCGCAAAAATTTTCAATTCTCAGAAAATAATCTTCTTGCACTAAATTCAATAAGATTAAAACTAAAAATGTATAATAATCTTCAAATCAATTATTAAATTTAATATTGATAAAACCAATTATTCAAATTGTAGAAAATTCTCTAATTAATCACTCATTTTCTTTCAATAAAAAATTGCTAAATAAACAGCCAATATTTGGAAAGAAAAAATTAGGGATGCATTTGTCTGACACTATTTTCTAAAACTAACTAAGAAATATTTCCATTTATATAAATCTTGTTAAATAAAAAAATTATTACAGCTATGGTCCACTCTGCATGTCTCTGAACATACATAATATAATGGTATCAATGCTGTGTGTCGCGTAAATATGAATCTTTAACAAAAATCAGTACCCGAAGCTCTCGAGATGTTAAGAAAAGAAAAAGAATGAAGAAAAAATTGTATAATAATGAATAGAGAAAATATGAAAGAGTCGTGACAAGGTAAACAGAGTTTCTTCGTTTTTAAATATTATTTTGCCTCCTTCGGATATAATATTCCTTTAGGTCTCGTTGTCTGACTATGCACAATAACGTTCGAAACAAAGTGAGAATAATTAGTTATTAGCCCTGTTCAGTTGGTAGAATTGTTTGACGCAGCGAGAGTCTCCTGTTGCGAGAAACTCGCACGAGATTGTTTGGAGTTACGAAGAGTAGCGTTCCGTTCTCGCGGAAGTCTTTTCGTTAATTTCCCCTCGTTATCTGTGCTTCCGGTTCCCTCGCCTGGAAACTTATATTCCCAGAGCTATTTTCATTATCGCGTAAAACTTATATTATTATATCTTTATTTCTGGATTCTTCGAGTGTGAACAACGTACCTTGATATTTTATTTCCTTTTAATTTCTATTCTTCTTTGCAATTAATTGGATAATTTGGAATTACTTTTATACGCGTATTATGGACCTTTTGTACTGATTTAATTTAATTTTTAAACGTATGTAGTAGATTTGTTGATATTTTTTTATTTTTTTATGTATGTTTCTTTAATTAATTAAGCTTGGTTAGATACTTTTCTAGAAGCTTTTCTTCTTTTCCTTTCTTCTATTTATTTTCCACAGAATAATTACCTATGCTATTTTTATGATTCTTTAATTAAATCAGAAATGGTTAGGTATTTTTTCCTTTTAAATTCTAAGAATGTAACGCTTTTATTCTTTATTAAATTATTTTTTAGAAATGAATTGCTAACGTTATTTTTATTTAAAAAAAATTTTAAATCCTCAAATTTTTTATAAATGGATAAAAATCCGCAGTCCGATCATCAGGTGTCTTCATTTATAAATTTTCCAGACTTAAATAAACAATTTTTTTGAAATTTATCTCTCATGAATTAATTCCTGCATATATTATGTCTTTTTTATCTCATTGTTACCGTTTCTTGAATTAATCACAGCCGATTAACATTACAGTAACAGACGAAACAGCACCGGCTGAAATTATGTAAATACTCGCCAACGATCCGACGATTATTATACAAATTGATTAAAACACGCCGATTACACGAGCGCGGAAATCGGAACACGGGATTCATCGAAATATTGCATAGGATTACATAAACAAATGGTTCATGAAAATTCATCGCCGCGAATTATACCGATCCGGAAATTTCTCGTCGCGCGGAAGCAAGATGAGCTGACAAACAATTTCTGAACACCAGAAACCACTCCCATGGGGTGGCTCGATGGTTTATTTCCATGCGAATTCGTTTTAATTTCATCGTCGAGATGTTCGAAAGCGGATCCTGTTATTTTTACCAGGGAACCATGCTCGTTACGTGGCCAAGAATTAACGAAATTCCTAATTTCGCGCCTCCGCTTCACCGCTACGCTTCTTTTCTGTTCGTCAAAATTTTAACGAGTTACCAGCGCCGGTTTCAATGAACTCTGTATTAAAAATAGCGGT
>SMSQ01001892.1:61362-108176 GCA_019453375.1 Ctenoplectra terminalis | reverse complement strand
TTATAAATGGATAAAAATCCGCAGTCCGATCATCAGGTGTCTTCATTTATAAATTTTCCAGACTTAAATAAACAATTTTTTTGAAATTTATCTCTCATGAATTAATTCCTGCATATATTATGTCTTTTTTATCTCATTGTTATCGTTTCTTGAATTAATCACAGCCGATTAACATTACAGTAACAGACGAAACAGCACCGGCTGAAATTATGTAAATACTCGCCAACGATCCGACGATTATTATACAAATTGATTAAAACACGCCGATTACACGAGCGCGGAAATCGGAACACGGGATTCATCGAAATATTGCATAGGATTACATAAACAAATGGTTCATGAAAATTCATCGCCGCGAATTATACCGATCCGGAAATTTCTCGTCGCGCGGAAGCAAGATGAGCTGACAAACAATTTCTGAACACCAGAAACCACTCCCATGGGGTGGCTCGATGGTTTATTTCCATGCGAATTCGTTTTAATTTCATCGTCGAGATGTTCGAAAGCGGATCCTGTTATTTTTACCAGGGAACCATGCTCGTTACGTGGCCAAGAATTAACGAAATTCCTAATTTCGCGCCTCCGCTTCACCGCTACGCTTCTTTTCTGTTCGTCAAAATTTTAACGAGTTACCAGCGCCGGTTTCAATGAACTCTGTATTAAAAATAGCGGTCTTCCCATGCGTGTGCGAAGGAAAAAAAATTTTTTTTGGCGATTCTCTGTTGAAAATTAGCTAAAAGAAAGAAAACAATTATCAGAAAGTTCCGATATTCCATAGACATTGTAATAAATCGTCGTTCCATTTTTCTTCCTCAACTGGCGTCCCAATTTCTTCTTTTCTGTTCGTCAAAATTTTAACGAGTTACCAGCGCCGGTTTCAATGAACTCTGTATTAAAAATAGCAGTTTTTCCATGCGTGTGCGAAGGAAAAAAAATTTTTTTGGGCGATTCTCTGTTGAAAATTAGCTAAAAGAAAGAAAACAATTATCAGAAAGTTCCGATATTCCATAGACATTATAATAAATCGTCGTTCCATTTTTCTTCCTCAACTGGCGTCCCAATTTGTAGCACGCGTTGGTCGCTAACTTCCGATCGATTTAGCCTGGAAGGAATCAAGGAATTCCGTACACGTGTTCGAGTATCGTTGAAAATGATCGAACACTCGTATCTGATTCGAGGGTTGAGCATTTTTCTTCGCACCTGGTCTGGCTGTTAGCAGTATTTCTCCCCGGTCTCGCGCTCGTTCGCGTCTCCGTGGAACGAGCAACAGATCGAAGCTGTCCGTTAACAAGTCCGACAACCGCTTCGAGTTAACTGCACCACGCGTGTAGAGGTTTCCTTCTCGTGAAATGAATTCCCTCAGGCGATTTGTCGAGTCCATCACTCGCGATCACTTGGAAATTGCGTGGAAAGGATCTAGTGAGTTATTACCGTGTTGTTGGCGATATTTTCTAATTTGATTTCCCACAGGAAATTTTTCTCGAGCCTACCTTTTGTGATCTGGTGACTTGTTCCTGTACCTCTGGGGTATATCTTCTAATTCGTTTTTTATTAGGAAATTTGTTGAACCCACATTTTGTGATACAACAATCTGAAGAAGATTTTCTAGTTTGATGTTTGACAGTAGAACCACCGACGATTAAAGTATACCTGTTTCAACCAAAGAAAATTTGAAAAAAATGTAAGATCCAAGGGAAGTAGATCTTTATTTATATTCGTTAGGGAAAAACACAATAAGTTCTTGAAAATGCATCGCTGTAAATTTGTACAATTTATACGAGAAACTGCAAACCAGTAATTTCGACCACATCGGTGGTTCTAGTGTTAACAGAGGATGCGTCGAGTAAATTTCTTGCGACCACATGGAAAATTCGTGGGAAGGATCTAGCGAGTTGTTGTGTTGTTGAGGATTTTTTTTAAATTTGATTTCCCACAGGAAATTTTTCTCCAGCCAGCCTCTTGTGATCTAGACATCTCTCTGTCATCCAAAATTTCACGTTACGGTTAACATGCGGTGACACGAATAAAAGTAAAGATAAATACACAGAAATTACACAGTATCTTTCTGAAACAGTACTGAAACTATACACAGAAAAATAAGTTCCTTGGACCATAACAATTCCATTAATTTCTATCCCAAAGATCGCAAAAAAATGACGAGTCTCATAGGAGATATTCCTGTTTCTAACGTCATTTTTTAGGCCTCCTTTGGAAATTTTTTTTTTTAAATCAGAACACCCGTCGGTATCAGTCTTTTGTACATATATTTACCAACCCTTTAACTACACTATCAATTTTTTTCAAGCCGAAATACGTGAAATTGTAGCCTTACGAAAGAACGTAACTTTATAGAGATGTATCACGATGGCTGATACGATTCAGATCGTTGAAAGAAAAACAGAAGGAAAATAAAATCGCTCGCAAGGATACAACAATGTTATGCAGTTAATTCAACGTTAAATAACTTCAAATGACAATCACTGGCCATTGAAACACCCCTACCACCGCAAAATCTCACAATACTGGAATCGACATCGATACACCAGCCGTCAGGTGGAACAATATATTGTTGCGTATTATGTTTTCAATCGATTGCACGCCACTTTGTCCCTGAACTATGGACTTTAGTGCAAATTGCAAGCGAGTGCATCGCGCAACAAACTTTTTCCACGACAAAGCAGATATTTTTACTACCCCATCCCTCGTGTATCTCGAACCGTCCACATCCAAGCGGTTGCTTTCAAACTTTCTCTTCGATCGTTACAGAAAAGAACGCTGAAATTTTATCTAACGATTCGACTAATCGCTCGTATCTTTCGTACAATTCAACCTCGTCGACTTCTCTGTACTCGAGAGGCGACTTTCAATCGCCGCTTTCATCAATGCAGCAACTCGATCGACAACAACGCTTATAAATATTTTATTTCAACATTTCGTATATTTTTGCATTATGCAAAACTTAATACTGAATCATAAGCATTTGCAATTCTTTTTCGTGCGATATTTTACACTCGCCGAAATGCATTCTAGGTCTCTCAGATATGTTTCTATTTTTTCTTGGACCAATTACTTGATTGTAATAAAAAAATTTATTTCATTACTGTTATCTATTCTAGTACATTCAAATTTCTCATTATTTAATATTATGGATCTCTAAACAATATAAAATTAACCTCATACTCTTTGCGGCTAATTTTATCGTTTGGCTTAATTTTTATAATTACTGAAAACGAGTTGCATTAAAAATAATAATTTTAAATCCGGTGCTGTATTATGCACTGAAGGATATTTATTGATGAATTAATTATTGTCACCGTTCGAGGTGCTGCATTAATCCTCTCGAGTGCAAGGAGGTAACAAGGAATGTTAGGAAGTTGATATAAATAATGCAATATTTTTTTCGAGATCTGTAAAAATTTCATAAAAATCGGTATTTGTCAACTCCGTGACATTCCTTGCAAGTGTGACCGTTCCTAAATTTTGTTTTTTTTCATTGAAAACAGCCCTTGCGCTGCGTGCACAATGACACGCGCGGCTCTTTCTATCCTCGTGCACCGTGAAACAAGTATTTTTGTTTTGTTTTTGTTTCCGTGTTTTTTTACCATGGCATTGTGCGCTCCTTTCTACGAGCTTGCTGAGCGGAAGAATCAGTTCGGTGCTGTGTTTCATTGTCTTCGAGAGGAATTGAATCGACGTCTGCTTTCGACATTCAAAGGTTCCTTTTTTTTGAAATTTTTTGGTGGCTTTGTGTTTCAAATTTTTTTTCATATTTATCGATATTTGTAGAATAGTAAGAAAATAGCTTTGTGAAAGCTGTTCTAAGAATGTTTTACTGTGTTGGTTAGGTTTGAGTTAGGTCAGTGCTTGTTTCCTGTATCGAAAGTTTTTTTTATGTTTTTATGTTTGAAATTTTTATTTAAAATTTTTGATATTTTTATTATTCACAGAGTAGTAAGAAAATAGGTCTGTGAGAGCTGTTTTAATGCTCGGGTTAGGTTCACGTCTGTTTTAGATACCCAAAGGTTGCTTTTCTGAAATTGTTCACACCAAACTTCTATTTTTCAAATTTATGTCGCGTGGAACACTTCGAACTACATATTTCAATATCTCGATTATTTATAGAGCTCTGAAAAATAGCTCTGCCAGAGCTGAATTTAGTTTCGACCGAAAACTAGGGTTCTAAAAAAATTTTGAGGCCCAGGTTAGGTTCGAGTTAGGTCTTCCTTTTTCGAAATTTATACAGCTGAAACTTTGCACTTCACACTCTCAACGTTTCTACTGTGTATGGACATAAATTTAACTCTCCTAAAAAAATTATTTAAATCAACTTGAGCCCGGATTAACCTCTAAAGTCCTGCATAAAATTCCAAGCGAAGGTCAAACTCGCGGCACCATCAAAAATTTCCAGAACTTCTTATCCGTGAAATTAGCATGGAGTTAGGCTGTTTAAAAATTCAGGAACCAAATTTCCGCGTTATCCATTTAACAATCAAAGCATGAATAAATATTCCTCCGCCTGAATAACAGTCGATTGCCTCCCAAGAAAAGTTACCCTAGTCGAGCCAGGAAGCCTGAAAGCCAACGTATCGCGTATCCGTTTGATCGATAGCTAACCGTCGAGGGTGACATGTGGTTTACCAGCACAATGCTCGAGCATATCACGGTTCAACACCGTACAGGATATGGATCATGCAAATCCATGGCCAGATTCAACGGCCATACGAGACATGTCGCTCTGTTCGTCGTGTAATTTGGCTCGAAGACGTTGGCCGCTCTATCCGTCGTCTAATTTGGCTGTGTTCGGCATTTTTTAAAGTTTTCGTCGTTATCGCGATCGTACAAGCCGCAGAATTTAACTCTTCGACTGCGGAGCACTCCACCGACACTTAACGCTAGAACTGCCGACGATTATACTTATTTCTATCGAAGAAATCAAAGTGGAAAGTGTATAAAGTAATATGTAACGCAATTCAGACGAAAGTTTATCTATGTTTTTAGTAGAAAATCGCGGAAAATCTAGACAAAGGCGCCGTAGTTAATTTATAAAGATTGCGTAAAAAATTAGAACTTTGGTAGTTCTAATGTTAAAGTAAATTTATTTCTACCGAAGAAATCGAAGTGAAAGGTACATAAAATAACACGCGATGCAACTGAAATAAACGGTGATCTATATTTTTAACAGAAAATCACGGAAAAGTTCCCTAAAAGCACCGTAATTAATTGATAAAAATTTTTTGTTTAATTACGAATGGGTCATTTTGACCACTTTGGTAGTTTTAGCGTCAAAACGACCACCAATTATAGAAACGAAGAATACTAAAAAATGTAGCTTATAAAAAATACGATCGAAGAGAAAATTAGTTGATACGTTGCTCTTTTCCTTCAATTTTTCACATAAATCACGAATGTTGCCATGCTTAGATCATCCATCTTGAAACAACGCGCACTCGATTCGTTTCGCGAATTTAACGATTCATCTTTTCATCTGTCATCGTGTCAGGAAAAATGAGGAACGAAGTTCAAAATTAACCATTCTCTGTGCTACATTTTTCCATCCGAAATCATCGTCGAAACACAACGTGCATGTTTTCACGAGTTTTGTAAACAGCTTGGAGCTACAAGCGCGATTGGCCGTGATTCAATTCGCGAAATCGTCTTCCCTTTCCCCTGCGTTCGAGGTCTAAACGAACGGATGGAAAGTCGAGGCGATTTCATAAGTACGAATTATCTGATCGTTTTACGCCGCTTGGCTTTAAGCGAATAAACGCATACGTGATCGCAGTATTATCACCGGGACCGGCTATAAATTAACGAGGACCGGTTTTAGACTACTTCCAATGGCTCTGCCCGATGCACCAATTCGTTTCGAAGATTTATTTCGCCGTCAACTTTCTTCTGTTATTTATTTATTATTTTTTTTTTTTTTTAATTTGGAATTATTGGGTCAGTGAGAAGGTCTTGATTTATCGAAAGTGTGGTGAACGGGGCAATTTATTTTTCTGGTGCTGGTGTTGTTAGGTTTAATGGTACGAATTGGTTTGAAGAATTATTTTTTTATATTGGAGTGCTAGAAATTATGTAGGAGTTTCTTTTTTTTTTGTTTATTTGGGGTTAGAAAAGTTCGTTTTCTGTGGAATTTGGAAAGTGAAATTGTAGATTTTCTTGGAGTAGTATTTAAAAAGAGATATGATAGTAATTATTGAAAATTATTGTTAGGTAAGTTTCGAGGTTTGGAAATATAATTTTTGTAAATTATTAGGATTGGTGTTTTTAATTTTTAAGATATTTTTTTTTATATTAACAGAGTAAGAAATTATACAATTTTTGTATGTATAAAAAAAGTCAAAATGTTAGGAAATTGTTGAGAATTTTATTCGGTATGAGAAATCTAAAATAATTTCAGAATTCTTCAAAATTTTCTTTAATACAAAAGAACTAAAATTTTTCAAGTTTCTATTCCATATAAAAAAAGTAGAAAAATTCTGTAATTCTTCAAAATTATTTGTAATATGAGAAAGCTAAAGTATTCCATAATTCTTCAAAATTTTCTTCAATACAAAAAGGCAAAAATTTTTTCAAATTTCTATTCGATAAAAGAAAAGTAAAAAATTCTGTAATTCTTCAAAATTATTTTTAATACGAGAAAGCCAAAGTATTCCAAAATTCTTCAAAATTTTCTTTATCGATACAAAAAAGCTAAAATATTCCAAAATCGTCTAAAATTATCTTTAACCTGTAATAAAGAAAAAAGTAGAAAATTCCAGAATCCGCTTAAATTTTTCAAAATCCAGAGTCATTAAAATATACCAGAATTCTTTTAAATTTACCTCAGTTTTCTTTATGGTAAAAAATTAAAACCGATTACTGAATCAACGAACCTTCCTAAATCGCTTACTGATGAATTCATCCGAACATAATACCCTACATTAAAACCCACCATTTATCTCCACGAATACCCCCTCTAAACTTGCGCTTGCCGCACAAATTGGCTGTTAATAGTATGCATAGAACTCGTCTGAACGATCGTACGAGTTCGTATTGCATCATCGTCATCGACAAATCGCCAATATCGCTGTCGATCTCAATTACCATAGGAACGTTCGTATCTCCATTGCATTCGGCGCTAATTACCTGCAAATACCACTTGCCGCTGGTTTTTCCGCCAGTCAGAAAATAAGAATCTAATTTCCCTATCGCACAACAAAGCCGTCTTCTTACAAATACGTTTTTTATACCTCCCGTTTGTTTCTCGATTTCCTACTCGATTTTCCAGGCAATAAAACCAACCGAATGGACGTTGAAATTTATCTTTCCCATAAACCAACATAAAAAGTGGATCAAACTAATGGAAATGAAAGAGGATGATAGTATTTGTGAGAAGAAAAAAATGCAAATATCGATTTCATATGAGTTTTTATCGCTCCGAACAGTAAAATTTTATCGCTTTCGTGAAACAACATGAAAAGTAAATCTAACTAATTGGAAAAAAATTTTTTTTTAAATAATAATGATGGTATTCGTGGAATGATGGGTTTCTATCATTCTGAATAATAAAATTTTACTATTTCCATAAACCAACCTAAAATGTAAATAAAGCTAATTGAAAACAAACAACAGTGTTTAAAAAATAATAATAATGATCGTTGTGGAAAAATAATTTCCGTCCAGTATAGAATTTTATTACTCTGAACTATAAAATTTTACTATTCCCATAAACTGACATAAACTGTATATTTACTTAGACTAATAAAAAAAAAAAAGAAAAAAAAAAATAGTGGTGTTTGTGAAAAAAAAAATATATATATATGTGGAAACGGCAAAAGCTTACCATAAACCATCATAAAAAAATTAAATCAGACTAATCGGAAAGAAACGGTGTTCGTAGAAAAAAGAAAATGTTGGTTCGATGTAGATTTTTATCACTCTAACTGCTTCAGTCGCATAAATTTCAACTTTCCACTGCTTGAGACGAAATTTGCTTTTGTACGACTGTGGAATAGTAAGTGAGTTGTTGAATTTGTTGGATCTGAGAGATGGAAGAGCTCGTTGTAAATTATAATTTTGTTTTGGCTGCTGGAAAATTTTCAGACTCAGTACAGAGGCGCTGAAAGCGTCTGGCTATTGTCTGGATCTACTTAAGACTGTCTGGTTCGGTGTGTCTGTTTCTACTTACTGTCTTCGATGCATTTACACTTGATGAATTTTTAAACCAAGTGTTGTTCTAGCACTTCATTGATATAAAAATTAGAAATATGTTTTTTTTTTTAATTAAAAGTTGTTTAATTAATTTTCATTAGAGTTAATTGCACAGATATAAATTGGACGAACGATGTATTTAAAATACAAAATACACAGCTATGTTTTAAAACACGTCGTTATTTTTTAGTATAATCTTTAGAAGAAACATATTCGAGCACACGAATTTCAACAATTTTATTTTTTAATATATTTTAAATTTGAATTCAACACGCTAAAGTTTTTTATTTAGTTTCCTAGAAACGTTTTCCTCTCATAGCTTTTTCATTGTGTAAAATTCTAAACATTGGATAATTATTAATAATAACTTGTAGTTATTTTTAGTAATAAAAATTCTAAATTTGAAATAATTGTTAATGAAAAATTTCCAATTGCTTTCTTCCATAAATAAAATTCCTAACTTCTGATAATTATTAGTTGCCTTCTTCAATGAATAAAATTTTTAATTTAGGACAATTATTAGAATTGCAATAAATAAAATGCAAAATTTCCTACAGTTTTTTCTTTGATCAGAAAATTTTTTTTCATTGCAAAATACACATCAGAAACTCTCGTTATTCGAAGCTCACTCTCGAAACTCAAAACTCGTTTCGTATTCGGCTCGATCTTAGGTAAAATGGCAGCCAAGCCCGTTCCATTATTCATTCCACGCATATCGCCGATCGTGTGCCCATTAACAGTCCCCCAGAAACACTTTCGCCCTTTTATGGTGTTTTTTCTGCGCTGATCGTCACATGAATCCTCCAAGGATCCTCGGAATTCCCGTATAAATTCCGCGGTTTTGACTAGGATGATAAACACGTTCGATGGTTGCGATATTTTATACCAAGTTTCATGGAAATATTGAAATATGAAGGAAGCGCCAAGTTCGAGTAACTTTAACTAACTTCTGCTTTTGAAGTGCTCCTTTCGTGTTTCCTCTGTTCGATGCAAAAATTATTTCACGAAGCTTTTTTCCAAATGCAAAAAATTGTAACGTTATAAATAATTTTTGAATTTTAATCATCAAGTATTTCGGTAAATTTAAATTAAACTAAAATATTTTTTTATAATACCTGGTAAGTGAAACTTCCTCTCGCCAAAGTTCTCAGAAAAACATAAATTCCCAAGAAACTGTAATATAATTTTCTTACTCGAATCTAAAAAAAAAACGATTCCATGAATCTAACAATTGGAAACTAAGTCAAACAGAAACCAAAAAAAATTGTTTATCCTAATAATTTTTGTATAGAAAAATTTAGTTTATCGAGATTAAGTGACTCGAACGATATTCTGTTCGAAAGGTCGCAAAAGTTACAAAGTAGTGTTGTACACTGATCAGCATTGCAAAGCCATTTTCATAATAGCTCCAATTAAACTCATCTAAGCGTTAAATAATTGCTCTGCTTGAGCATTACACATTCGGATTTAAATATCGAAACGATAAAAAACAGCTTTCCTCTCGGATCAATTTGCATCTGGTTAGTTAAGAGGCATCGACTAGGCGACGCGAATGTGTTTAATCAGTTCCGCATCGATCACGATTAATCGACCACCTCAGTTGCGTATAACTACACCGCGGTTGTCCACGATCTGTCTGAATTATGCTAATATGTCGCGGTCGCGGATGGCTTCATTTGCACAGCTCCCTTTTAGTTGGCGTCGCTGGTGCTGCTCTCGATTATGGTTTATAAACGAGGGTGCGTTGGTTAAGAGAACTCGAATTTCGAGATTAATTATTATTGTTTGGTCGGTGCGTATGACAGGTTGTTTGTTTGAAGTTTGAATTTGGAAAATTGGAACTGCGAATAGAATTAATTGCGAGAGTAGCGTTGGAAGAATTTTTTCATTTTAAAATTAGTTGGAAATAGTTGTGAGAATTGAAATAGTGTTAGGGTTCTATAATTGTTGATTTTCGATTCGATATCGATTTTATAACTTTTATTTTTCATTTCTATATAGGTAATATAATTATTANGTTGTGAGAATTGAAATAGTGTTAGGGTTCTATAATTGTTGATTTTCGGTTCGATATCGATTTTATAACTTTTATTTTTCATTTCTATATAGGTAATATAATTATTGTTTTTTTTTGTTCTGTATGGGTTTTATACCCATCACTCTCCGGTTCTGTATTGATTCTATCAGTGTCAGATTAAAACTTATAGTGGTCTTGAGTGCTTGAAAATTTTTTTTAATGTACTAATACTGATATTAGTACTATAAAAAAAATTTTTAAACTTAAAATATTTCTGAGGTCCCTTACTGCCTCTGCTTATTTTGTTCGTTAGTCAATCCATCGCTAAGTTTTACAATTGTTATTTTTTGAAGATTTTTGTTCCTACAATAATTTTTTAAGAAGGTACGGAATATATACTATGATTGTAAACAGTTACGTTTAGAATGAAAACAAGTAAGGTAGGCAACACGATATCGTAATAACGTTTCAAAACAGCGATAAATCAGAGGCAAGTAAGACGAAACCGCAACAGGGAGCGGAGTATCAAAATTCGTCTCGCGTCTCTCAAAATTCCCGCGCGAACTTGCGTCTGATCTTTTATTACGCCTGTTTTTATTCCGCGCTGACGTGTTTTTCTTCTACGAACCAGCTTAGTTTGCAAATTTCGAAAACATGATATGAACCACATCCTTCTCCATATTTCAGAAAGACAACTCAATATTCAATTTACATAAGAGGCGTTCAGAATAAAAATCAGTGGCTCAATATTAGCATTTCGGAGAAAAACAACTTCAAAGTTTGCCATTTCCTAATTTTACATTTTTCGTATTATTTCGTATCTCATAAATAGTCTCGTTCCACGGCGCTAATTTTCAATAGAAAATGATAAAAAAATCTCTTGTAATGCTTATTTAAAGTATGCTCACTATCTCTGAATTTTTTCCGGTAAAGAAAAAAAAAATTGCAGCGATGGGTTTAAGTGGCAATCGTTCAGAACAAGATCCACGGAATATACTTTTAATTTCTTCTGAAGCTGTTCGTGCTGCGTGTGGTCTATCGATGACTGCTTTGGACAATTTTAGACTACACAAGGTTGTTTGTCAGTAACATCTTCTAACCATTATTATTATTATTCATGTTGAAAAGATGATGAATCATAGTTAAATACGGGAAGATTAATTGCATTCGGTAGGAAGACAGATTGTTTTCAAGTAGGTGCGATGGAAATGCAGCTGGAATGTTGTTTGCTTGGCAAATTCTGAGAATTTTGATCACATTAATATAGAAACACTTGCCAAATGCTTATATTTAGGGTTCCATATTTGCAAAAGTATGCAAATAGAGTACTCTTGCTTCTAAGAGATACCTATATTAATTTATCAAGACCTATTATTAAGATTTATTTTTAAAACATATAAATATTTTTATCACACTGTTTCTATACTTATACAACTACAAAAAAATGTAAAAATTCTTCACTGGATTGTACTTGAATAAAATGTAATAATTAGACAATTTGTCACGTTTCTCAACAATTCTGGTTAACTTTCTCCATTTAGGGTAGTCCAACGAACAAATTACCTGTGACGCTTGCCCTTTTCACGAAAGTCTTCTTCAGCGATCAAGATCTTTCAAAAGGATCGTGAAAATTTCGCGATCGACCATCGAAGCGTCGGAGTTAAGACGCTCTCAGCCGAGAGAAAAGTTTCTTTGGCCGAGGCCAACGATGCCTCTAATCAGAGGCTCAGCTCGACTCAAAAGATCCTTCCTCGTTGTATACGTTTCCTGCGTCGCTTGAAACTGCGTCTATTCATTCCTCTGACACCTTTCTCCATCGACCAGCAGAAAAAAAGCGGTGCACTTTCAGCTTAATTACTTTTTTCTCTCCTTCTTTCGCCTTTTTTCTTGGTTTCGTTGTCAAGTTTCGCTGCTATCAGTGTCTCTCTTCCCCGAGACGATTCCTGGTTTTGTTTTTCTGTTCAGGAAGGAACTATTCGCGACAGAATACGCGACCATGGGACGACGCTTTGCTCGTGAACCTTGGCGACCTGAATTTTAGGATTTTAAAGGCGATAGGCGCTTATGGCCTCTCTTTCTTGAATTTTTGTGAAAAGTTTCTTGGATTTTTTAAATTTTCTAATTTTTCTGGTAATTCTGAGAAAGTAGGTTCGTGATTGTGTATTGATAGTTAGTTTCATGGACTGAAAGAATTATTTCTTTAAATTTGAACAAAAACGGTCTTTTTAATCTTTTTTACTAAATTTTTTCATTGTTTTCTTCATTGTTTTAAAATTGTATAGAAAACAGAATTGTTCTTCCTCTTTTGGTGTAGTCTGTGTCAGAGATATATTTCCTGAGGTAGTTTTGAAAAAAGTGTTCAAGAATTTAGCAAAAGCAGTAAGAAATGTTTCGCATGGTAGTGATGGCGCGAATTTTTTTTCTTGTTTTTTTTTCCTCGCGAGTGCCAACTATCTCAGTACAGAATTTTTCCGGAGCACGAAACTTTGCTCAAACGAGTTTCTGACACCGCTGATTAAGATTCGAGTAGAATTTTTTGCCAAATCGTAACAGACGCTGAACGAACAAAATCGAACATCCAGCGAGCAATCGGAGAATTTCGGTCCGAGAGAGCTCGTTCTCGAACACGCATGAATTCCGATCGTCCCTGCGACAGAATCGGATTCCATAACATCCTAATTATCGAGGAATTTTGTTTAAAGCCCCAAAATCTGACGGCAGAAATTCGGTCGTTCTTCCATTTTTAAATTTCTATCGCTCGAAATCCTAACAATTTCTGGCGTTCGATAAAAATCGCAATATCTCTACGAGATTATTATTATTTTCTTTGCTAGTTCTTAATTCGATAGAAAATCTTATTTCGAAGCTTTGTTGAAGACGGTTTGGAGATAAAGACAGTTTCAAGGCTTCAGCGATTCTCTGAAGCACCTAATTCCATTCGACTGTTTATAGTCGACGGTAATGCCGTAGTATATTTCCTTCGACACCTAGGGCCTTTGAATGAATCATAACACCGACTACAACACTATGACACAAAGCAATTACTTGCACTTCGATGAAGACAAAGGAACAATGTACGTGTGACTAGGAAACAAGGTCGACGTTGTTTCTGTTCCATAATTTATACCTTGCAATTACAGCGGGTACATAACGTGTTTCAACATTATTCCATTTGTCTGTTATTTGAGTATTGGTTAACTTTCCACGGCATCGTGTATCTTGCGAGAGACATCGCTTGAATATGGCACGCCGATTTTTACGAGACAGCGTTTAAAAAAATATTTCAGACTTGTTTTTTTATCTGCAATCATCCATATTCAGAGGGTGAAAACAGCCCTCAAAATTAGAGTTTATTTTCCAATAATATGTAACGCTTTTTCACACTCAAAATGACTTCGTAATTTCTTATAGAAATTTTAGAAATTTACGGTAATAAATTTTTGAGGATTTCCCGCAATTTTTTGTAAAAAATATGCATAAAGAATTGTTACACTTATTATAGGTATTTTTCGAAATACATACCATTTTGATTTCTTTGGTATAGATAACTCTATTTTCATCGCCGATAGTTCTAGTGTTAAACAAACCAGGATTTTAAAAGATGGCCGAATATTTCTGTGACCAACTGTACTTAGATTGTACCATGCTTTTCATATTTAAGATACTATATAAAAATACACGGACTCTGAGAGGTTTATAGAAAGCCTCTTATAGAATCTTTTCCATAAGAAATATTTTTTTAAATTAACGAATTTTTTCACGAGAGCGACAGATTTTTTTTATTGCAACGTTTCGTAGGATATTTTTCACAGAGCATCGGATTCATCCGTTAGCCGGAAAAAAAATTGAATATTCGCGTTCGAGATGTTACTTACCGGGTATGAGCACGAAATATTTATTAATCCGGGATGCAACAATTCCCCGGGGACGGACGAAACGAGATTTTCCCTGCGAAGAGATCGTGCTCCCGTATCGAATCACGTGACAGGATTATGACATTCCATTTCTGCGGTAACGAACGTTAATTGAACAATGGAATCAGAAACACGAGTCGCGAAACTTTATAACCGAATCATGGAACACTGTTATTAAAAAAAAAAAAAAAAAAAAAAATAGAATATAAAGATACGAAGAGAAATTGTAAGAATTGTTATTGAGTAGCTCTGTGTAAATATTTGAATATTAAATTATTATAATATTGTTGAACCAAATACAATGGATTACAGACCTGTTAAATTAAATTATTGTTGTACTATTATTCTACTATTAGTAGCTCTAGAAATAATTTACTAATTAATATTTATACTGAATAATTCTGTAACAATTTTTATAATTTCTTTTTACATCTTTTTATTTAATTTTTTTTTAACGAATTAAATTTCTGGCAACAGCATTCCAAGGTTCGGTTATAAATTTACTAATGAATTCATCAAAATTTTACGTTTTATATTAGGAAGAGAATTTGGGTCGGCATGACTCGTTAAATAATTGAGATAATTTGGCAAAAATTAAATAGTTTGCGATTTTCTGGCTTCAAATAAATGCGAATATTTTTCTGTGTCCAAAATAGGAGCAAATTAATTTCTACTGATTTTTTAAGGCCACAATTTCAATCTTCAATTACACCAATAATTTAACCTCCCAGAAATAATTAAATTAAAAAATGACAGAGGAAAATAAAATCAGTATTAAAATAAAAAAATATAATTTTTAAACATTACAACTTGACGCAAAAATATTAATAAAAATTCTCTAACAAACAGACCTCAGACTTTTATACAAATTCAAATTTTCACAAGGCAGTAAAGAAAAGTATCGCTAAAAAAAAAATCATGGATATTTTGTACATTTTTCGAGCAACTTTGCGCTTTTAAATTTCCAGTAAGCGCATAAAAGTCCACAGTCCGTTAATAAATTAATTTCGAACAAAGTTCGACATCCAGCTGTAGCATAATCCAAACTTTTAAGGATGATAGAAAATTGCTTTCCGCCGAAACGACCAGTTAACGAAGACCGAGCAGTTATCGAACAGCGCGCAATTACTCGGCCAGACCTCTTTATATCGTTTCTCCGTTGACGGGGCGTTCTAAATCCCATTATAGCCGATTTGTGTCGGGTCTTTGTACATCTTCAGCCTTCGAAGCAGAGCCCCGAAGGCGTAATCGGCGTACTTTGTGTCTGGTAATTTCATTAAACGCGCGAAACCTCGTAAGGATCAGTGATCCTTTTCTTGCTGGGGCCAATGTCGCCTATATCTTCTCCAATGGCTTTTGTCGATAAATTGTGCTCGTTAACGTGCCGCTAATTACACCGGTAAACTCCTCCATTTTCATTAAACGCGACCCCCTATAATCCAGGGGAATTTTGCTTTGATCGGTGACTCGAACGGTTCATTAGGTGATTGGTGAACAAAAATTGATTCGAGGGTTGTCTGGTCGACCGATTTTGTTCTCAATATCTCGGTTGATTCGGGCTAGTTTTTTTAGTAGGTGGTGGGCAGAAAGAGATGGATAAGGGTAGGATTAATCGTGATTTTAGGGATTTTGTTGGCGGGATAATTTTCTTCTGGGAATAAGGTGGTTTGGAAATAGTACAATTTCGAATTTTAAATTTTAAATTCTGTATTCTGAGTTGTTAATTTCAAGCTATGGGCTTCGTTTCACAAAACTCTACATTTTTTAAATTTTAAGCTTCCAATTTGGAATTTTACAGTACTATATTTTTAATTTATAATTTAATATTATGAGTTCCTAAGTTTTAATTTTCGATCTTCGAATTTCTTAATTTCCAGTTTCCAATTTGAAATCCTCGAATTAGAAACTCTACTTTAAAAAAAAACTCGTCTGGAAGATCTCAATTTCTTGTTATTTTGTATCTTAGGCCCAGAATTTTTTTAATTTCAAGCTCAGAATCTTTGAATTTCAAATTTCAAGATACCATATTTTTAATTTCTAATTTAAAATTATGAGTGTCTTAAGTTTTAATTTTCGATCTTCGAATTTTTTAATTTCCAATTTGATATTCTCGAATTAGAATCCCTAATTTGAGAAAAGCTCGACTTCAAGATCCCAATTTTTTATTTTGAATCTCAGGCCCAGAATTTTTTTAATTTCAAGCTCAGAATCTTTGAACTTCAAATTTCAAGATTCCATATTTCCAATTTCTAATTATAAAATTTCTGGTTTCTATTTTCAAATAATTTCCTATTCCCAATTTCCAACATTAGACCCCCTAACTCAACAAACTCCAGGATCTCGCTCTTCTTTCCTTAAAGTGCCTTGAATACCTCTAATCTGGACGCTGCGTCTCCCTCGTTTGATGTCTGAAAAAATCGATACGTTCTCGACAGGGAGAAATAAATAAGGAAGACTTAATTAGGGAAACACGGAGGCTGATCTCGAAGAGGCCGAATTACTCGATGACCTATTTGCTTGACGTGTGTGGGAGCCGTTCTCGGTGTCACGGTCGATCAAACGTTTCTAGATGACTTGTACTTTCGGTTAACTATCGTCGAGGCGATCTTTCGACGTGCACGATCCCTTGACTGTGAAATTAAACGCGTTGAATCAAGGGCACTTGGTGCTTCCCCCTTTTTCCGAGAGCGTAACGTTTTCTTGCTTTTTAGCTCTACTAGAACCCTAATTTTTTTTATTAATTTGCATCGCACATTTTAGACTCCACAATTCTTATTTAAAACGGTTTCTTTTCTAATAGACGCGCTTTGAGGAACAATTGTTAATATCGTATGGATAATTTAATTCACTCGTTTTTGCAACCAACTATATTCCACGCCACATTTTTTAACGTTCACTGGAATTTTATCTGAGATAAAAAAAATAGTGTCTATACTCTTTCTTCGTTGGCAAAGTATAGTTTACCTTTGTTGAACTTTCTTGGAATTTTTTTATGGACTCAAAGCGTCACGAAACTCTCGTTTAGCTTGTCTGGTGAGAAACAGGAGGCTAGTGTAATTATCTGGGGGAAAAGAAGGATGTTCTAGAAATTAATTAATAATGTTTCCTTGGAAATAATTGAGGATAATTTTGGAATCTTTTTTTTTATCCGATTTTTATCTTTCGGTGAATAATAAATATGAGAGAATATTGCAACCGAATTTTAGTAATAAATTAAATAATATTTAATTTATTTATTACTAAAATTTTACAGTATTCTATGCTAATTATGGCACAACAAAAATTACAGACTCCCAAAAATAAAAATAGAAATAATAGGGAAATAAATTAAATATTATTTAATTTATTACTAAAATTCTGTTGCAATATTCTCTTTAATATTAAATAATATTTAATTTATTTACCTATTATTTCTATTTTTATTTTTGGGAGTCTGTAATTTAATAAATATTGTTTAATTCATTACTAAAATTCTGTTACAATATTCTCTTTAATATTAAATAATATTTAATTTATTTCCCTATTATTTCTATTTTTATTTTTGGGAGTCTGTAATTTTTGTTGTGCCATAATTAGCATACAATACTGTAAAATTCATTTTTCTTTATTTTTTCTGTCTTTTTATTCCTTATTCCTTTTTTAGGAGTCTGTATTTTTAACTGTATTATGGATACCGTAAAATATCGTAAATTTTAATTTCTCTATTCATTCTATTTTCTATTTCTATTTTTTCTGTTCCCTTCTCATGGAGTCTATATTTTTAATTACACCATAAACGCCACAGGGTACTGCAAAATTCCATTTTATTTTTTATTTCTTCCATTTTTTGCTCCTATTTTTTTTTATCCTCTTTTTTAATAGTCCACATTTTAAGTCATTCTACGAACACCATAAAATACTGTAAAATTTCATTTCTCTTTTATTTCTTTTTTATTAACAGCCTATATTTTAATTATACACAACTACAAAGTTTATTCGACAAACAAAATATTTTTCTATTTTTTTTTTTGTTTTCTCTAATCCTAAAATCAAATCTTAGCTATCCACGTTATGAAATGTATTTTTCGATACGGATAAACAATTCCATTTATTGAATACGAAAGTCAGGATACATCCATCCCATTGGATATCGAGCCAGCTGTCGAAGAGTGATGTATGATTGCCTATTACACCGCACTTATGTAAATCTTGCGTGTTCACGGTCAGAACTGACGTTCTATAGCGAACAAAAAGTGTTCCGATCAGTTGGATGTATCTGATTGTCAAGTAGAATCGAGATTCATTTATTAGGGGACCTTTGACATCGTTCTGCCATTCAACAAGCAATATTTCCTTGCTTCTGACGTTAACGAGCGCTCCAACGACTGTTTGATAATTGTCCGACTTCTTAACGATGTTTGTAGGCGGTTCTGTCGATAATTATTAGAAACAGGAACGATTCCTGACTCGATGTAACGATCTTGTTTCGAGCCACTCGATCGAAGAGAAGCGAAACAAAAGAACTTACGAAACATAAATAAATGAGAGCAAGAAGGGTTAAAAACGATGAAAAGTAGTTGTGAAGGTGATATTCAGGAAAATTAATTTTCGAAATGCGATGAAGAGTGACACACACAGCACTGGTACCAGCAGGAACAAAAGGTTCGCCTAAATTCGTGCAAACTCAGCTGACGAACTGAACGTGTAACCCTTTGTAAGGTGGTGGAATTACGTGACCAATCGAATTCTTCCGAAAAAGTGTCTTCGATGTCACCAGGAAGAGATTGGCAGGCCTGAGAGTCAAATTAATTGACTGGGAATGCGAGGAATTAATTTTTTATTTTCTTGAAAATTCAGCATTTCCAGTCTACAAATTTGTCCACCCAAAACCCAAATTATATTCTCTCATTTGACTACAAAAATTCCTAGTTCTGATAAAAATGTCTATTCAACATTGAAAAAAGTAAATTTTCATATTGTCAATAGCTGTTTTATATTTCCCTCAAAATCAGGAAATTTTTTAACAAAAGACAAACTCGATTGGGTCAAAAATGGCCCAAGGACCGAAAGTAAGGTTAAAGTTTTCTATATCATAAATAACTAGAGCGTATTCATTTTATAATTATAACACAAACTCTTCTTTATTCTAAATTTTTTAACTGTCCCATGATTTACAGACAGCAGTCACATCCCTTAAATTTATCTCAATTTCTTTAATTTCCAACTTCTTTATTACGTTACCTAGGGAATAAATTCTGTATCTCTAGAATACACAGAAAAGTATCAGTAATTTTTCAGAGCTACTATAAATTTATCACTTTGAATAAAAATAAATTGAAAAAGAATTTTCCTGTTCTCTGCTCCTCGTCATAAACATAACCTCAATTATCTTCCATCCGCCATTACGAAGGTTCAGCCATGTCTTACAAAGGGTTAACCAAACATAACCTATCGTTTACTTCAACCTTCAAAACGTCGCGTTTACCATGCACAGTCCCTCCTGACCGGATGCTAGGCGAAACGACAGGCATCTGTCGTTCGAAAACCAACGATGTCCCTTCCGTAGTCCTCTCGGAGGACCGTTTGGCGAACCAGAAGTTTGCGCGGTTCCCGTGTTAGCCGACGAGACTGGTCAGTGATGCTCGGTCGGAGAGTCGAGGAGGACGACGAAGAGGTGGCGTTCTGGTGACGTAACGCGCGACACGCCGGAACATGAGCAGCCTACAGGTACCGGAGCTTAGGCTTCCGGCCGGCGACGGCGGTGGCGGAAACGGAGGAACCGGAGGAAACACCAGGGGCACGGCGCCTCTGCTGTTGGTTCCTCAGAGCAACGTGCCCAGAAGAAGGCATTCGTGGATCTGTGGGTGAGTTTTTGTTTTCATTTTTAAAACCTGGTGAGTTTAGGCCAGGTTGGGTTCATGGAGGTTATGGGAGGTTGTGGTATGAAACTGTTCTTTTTTTCTATGGTTAGGTTCGGCCATATTCGGTTCATGGAGGTTATGGGAGGTTGTGGTATGAAAGTTTCCTTTTTTTCTATGGTTAGGTTCAGCCATATTGAGTTCATAAAGGTTATGAGAGGTGGTGGTGTGAATTTTTTTATGATTGAATCAAAAATTTGTTGAGCTTCTTCTATGGTTAGGTTCGTCAGATTTGATTCATGGAGGTTATGAGAGGAGATGGTGCGACGTTTTTCAATTGTACATTTAAAATTCTGTGAGCTACTATATTTTTTGTTTTTTTATGGCGAGGTTAGCTCACATTTGATTTATGGAGATAGGGAAATAATTGGGGACATTTAAAAAGGAAAATGAAAAAATAATGGGAAATATTTAAACACGGAAATGGGATGTTAATTTGGCAAATAGAGGAAAGAGGAAAAAGTAGAAAGTAGGAAAAGAAATAATAACGAAAGTAGAAAGAGAAAAAGAGAAAAGGAAGGAAATGGATTTTATGCAAGTGGTCCAGAGTAAACTCGCAGCGATACGTCGAGTCATATTTCATTGAATCGAGTCGAACAGTTTCAATTTTGAAATTTAATTAAAGCAACCGAAGATGTATCAGCACTGCTACCGGAAACGTTATTCTGAGAATAATTTCTGGACCGAATGAACTCCGTGGACGGCTGTTATATATCCAACCAGCTTCCGGAAATCTCAATTCCCCGCTGGCAAAAAATTGTTTTTCTTTCATCTCCGTCTCGATTTCTCGACCATTGCTCGTGAAACAATATTTGTGTCATGAATATTTACAAATACATTTTGCGTGGGTTTGTTCATGAAAAAGGGAATTATTTTTTTAATTAATTTCGTAAATGTCTGTTTTCTTCTTTTTAAATATTTTACATTATTTCGTTCTGCTGCAATTTCATTTTTTGCTTCTTATTTGATTTAGTGGGTCTAGCGAACAACTAAAATTGAAGTATTCTGTTTGTGGTATTTATTAAATTATTATTCTTAATTTTGTTCTGGAAATTGTTGTTAATTGCAATTTTTTTTAAATTTCTTGTTTGTCAAATATTTTTTAACTTTATTCTGGAGGTAATTAAGTGCAACTGCCATGCCAGAATTAAACACTCAATCTACATTACAAACACGTACCAAACACTTAGTATATCAATAATACTATAATCATAAGCCAAGAATGGTCCAGGACCACCCACAACCATCATCCATACTTCCCTCTTCGTTTCACCTATTGGAACAATCTCTGGTCACGATTTAACCAAGACAGTGGGCTCAAGAAAATTACGTGTACGCGTGTGCCGGGTGTTAATAAGCGATTGTTGGAGAAATGTAGTCACAGTAGCCTCAAAGGCATCAATATTCCGCTCACGCATTCACGTTGTCCTTCCTAGATTCTCGTGTGTATCTACGATCTACACTGCTTCCGTGAAACCAGCGGGGAATTAATATTATATCGAACCTAACCCTAACTCAAACCCAACACTACCACAAACCTTACCCTTTACGCTCTAACATGCATCGTTGATTTGCCAATCGCACCTGGTTGCACGATTTGTCTCGTCAATTTTGAATTAATCTACTTTTAGTTTCATGTACAATAAATTAGAAAAATATTGGATACCCCTGTAATTTTTTTGCAATTTTTTTTTTATGGTCGAAGGTTTTAGACCTAGTGTAGTTGGCCTATTTTCCTTTTTAATATTCGTGGTCTTATTTGGCGGTAGTATAGAAAAATAAAGAAACGAATCTAGGTTGTGGAGGTTTGAGAAAAAATTATTGATTTGTTAAAGATTGGAATGTTGAATTTTTGTAACGATTCTGGTGTTGCTTAATGTTCTGAACAATTTAATGTCGCTCGATAAATTTTAGAATTCCATAAGTTGCTTTGACGATGTTTAAAACATAGATGATATAGTGATGGGTATAACTGATCATTTGTAAGAAAATTGTTCAATATGGAACGTGGTATTTTTTTGAAGCCACAGATGAGATTTATGCAGCATATTCTGCAAAGGTCTGTTTATTCGTATGGCTCGACAAATGTGGGTCATAAAGAAACGAAATGCTGGAGGACTATAAATTCAAAAGCCAATTAGATCGTTCCTTGATAATAAATGTAAAGCAAAATAAATACAGGGAATATTAAATTAGCTACTCAAATAAATAATTAACCAATTAAATTATTGGATTTATCGATTCTTTCTCCAGCTGGTTAATTAGAAAAAACAGCTTGAAGCTCTGCGAATTAAACAAGTTATTATGAAAACTGATGGACTTTCAATTCTATAAATTATCTTAATTAAAATTGAAACTGTTTAAATTAATTAAACGATAAAATAAAATAATGTGCCATAAATTGAATAAGAAATAAAATATTGCGAACCAAATTACTAAAAATGAAAAGATATTTATTAAAAAAATAAAATTGGGATAATGCTTGTTTCAAATGATTTAAAAAAATATTTCTATGATCTATATATTACATTTATGGTTGCAGAAATTAGTTTGATTTTACCTAACCTCTACGTTACCATTTATTACAGGATCATTAAGTCCTGAGGAATTTAATTTTCTCGTTCGACCCATCACTAGAATCGGTTCATTCTACTTCCGGTGTAGAACGTAGCTAGCGCTCTACGATTGCTACGTTCGTCCCACTTTCGAAGACAAATTAATTAACGAATTTTAATTGTGTTAAAGTACACGAGCGTCTTGCTTGGAACAAACATCCAAGTTTGTTCGACGCACGTCACTTAATTTCCGGTGAAATTTATGACTCCTCAGTGTTTTCGCTTCTTGCTCCTTTTGTAGCTTTTTATAAAATACGCCTTAACAAGGTTTCATTAACTTCTTGTCTTCTTCGTCAGCCAGTCTGACATTTTCCCCTGTTTTTTGTGAAAAAAAAATTATTCTTGCGTCATTATTTTCTTAATTACATATTATTTTTATTTTCTTGGTACAAATAATTCTACTTCAATAATCGTTACATCAAAAATACATTTACCCCTAATTTACCAAAAATTATTCCCAGTTTCAATTATTTGCAATCCAAAAATTCTCTTTGAAACCATTTCCAACCAATATTAATTAATTATATAAATAATTCTATATTAATAATCCTCAAACAAAATATACTTTTAGTGTTAATCTACCAATAATTATTCACAGTTTCAATTATTCTAAATTATTGTTATTATTATCCCCAATCCAAAAATTCTCTTCGAAACCAATTCCAATATTAATTAATTATACAAATAATTCTACATTAATAATCCTTAAACGAAAAATACTTTTAGTGTTAATCTGCCAATAATTATTCCAAATTATTATTATTATCATTCTCAATCCAAAAATTCTCTTCGAAACCGATTCCAACCAACATTAATTAATTATCTCGCCAAACACAGTGAAGCAAACATCAATTCATCAGATAATCCTCCAACAGCACTTCGAAACGATATTATTAGCCTAACCTCTCCGTTGAAATTGTTTTTCAAATCAGTAGCCGACCCTGCAAAGCCCGGCCAGGTTAAATCCTCATTAGCACGCGCGAACGAGGCAATTAATTTCGACTCGTCGCGCGTTTGATTCATCGATGGTAATGGAATTGTCTGCAAATCTGGCCAGGCACCATCAAAATCCTTGTAGAGGGTTTAATGGACGAGGCTCGATACGCGATGAAACAAAAGCGGTTATTAACGAGAACTTCCGGCCCGATGGATAATAAAGCGGATTTTTGTCGATTAACGCGGATTTCCATGATTACTGGGTCATCGTGTTTTATTCCTGATCGACGTCCAAAATAGACCCAGTTAATTAACAGTGGCCTCTATAATGGGGTAGAATGGACGATTGTGTTGATTGATTGAATTTTGAAGATTTTTAATTGTTCCATAAGCGTTTTGAGCGAGGATTCAATATTGAGAATTTCGGAAAAATATTTGGAAATTTGAATACCTTTCGCTGTATTTTGTTCATAGGTTATTTTATTTTTTTATAATATTTTTTACATATTTTGATCTCAAAATGGTGAACGTTTCGCAATATTATTTTCTCAAAACGTTTAATTTTTCATTATAAAATGAATTTTCCTTTTTATACGTGGAAAATTAAATAATTGGGAGAATGTTGAAAAATTTTAGGTTTCTTTGTTATATTATCCACTTAAATTGTTTAACTTCTCGTTATAAAATTATTTAAGCGAGCTTCGGCACGGTGCACATTTACAAAAAAGTACAAAAAATATAAAATATTGCCTGACAAATGAGAAAAAGAAATAGAAAATATTTCAAATAATCGATCGAGTATTAATTTTTGAAAAATAGGGTTCAACCTAGCCCTGATTTTATGTTAAGTGTTAAACAGGTTGAAAAGTAGAATGACGTTGTTGAAGTTCTTTTTCTGGAAAAGGTTTCCTCGATAATGGAACTATTGATTTTTATATTTCTTCTTTTTCTCTTGATTACAAGACACTCGAGTGAACATTGCTTATGTCAGTTCAACATAATGCGTGTTATTCTTTAAACACATTATTTGCTGATCGTTAAACGGCAATGCAAAGGTTAGACAAATATAGTGAAGCTTTAGAAAACGCTCTATTAATTGTTAAATAAATTTTTTTCACTAAATTCATTTAACGCTCCACTATTAAATCTTTGGAACAAAAATAAAAATAATCGTGTATAATAAAAATAATAATTTTCAAAATTGAAATAAAAAATTTAAATCAAGGAAAATCATTTTTCAGCGACCACATGTTCCCAGTTTTGATTTCCAAAAATTCTAAACCAACTAAAAAAAAAAGCCTTCCCGAAGAAAAATAACACGAGAAAAACTGCCACTCTCGACAAAGCGAAAGAAAGAGAGAGAAAAAATCAGCGACATAAATTTCAAGGCACTCCGTACCCAACCAATAAATAATCCTTACGTTGTCGCGCAGTTTCGAATAACAATACCCTGCAACCATGAGATCGATAAGCTCGATCGGTGTCGCAACTAAATGCATAAAACGCGTCTGCCACAAAGAAGCCATCGTTGCTGAAGCACACGTGCTGCTTCATAGGGAAAAAAAAAAAAAAAAATGTGATGAATATATAAAAAAAAAAATTCTTCTGTCTTCCGTCATTAGGTCCCGTTGCAAAAGGGTCATCGGAGCTCGGAACTTAGCTTATTCAAGTATTTAGATTATTTATGCGACTTTCTCCTTGTCGTTTAATTTAGTTTCCGACTTTTTATTATTTTCGTATCCAACGAAATAATATTTATTGACATTTAACGTGCAAAACTGTACTCGTTTTTGCCGAGCGATCGCTGGAAATATGTTAGAGGTACTGGAGATTAATATCTCTTCTGTTGGGCGGCATTAGTATCTGTTTATCGTTGCCACGCGTTTCAAAAGTGTTTATTTAACGGGTTAAGCGTTTATTTACCTGTGAACCGACGCTGAAATTTTCGTTTAGGCTTCGCTGGTTTCCAAAGACTGATGGAATCAATTTAAAAAAATAATACCTTGTATCTTGTTAATGGATTTTTTAACACGAAAGTGTTTTACAGATCGGGGGCAATTNTGTCGTTTAATTTAGTTTCCGACTTTTTATTATTTTCGTATCCAACGAAATAATATTTATTGACATTTAACGTGCAAAACTGTACTCGTTTTTGCCGAGCGATAAAAGCGGATACGACGAAAAATAAATGAGAAAAAATTCTCGGCCCCAAAATAAATAAAAGCAACAAATAAAAATTTCCAGCATAGAGCGATCAATTTCATCTTGAACGACGTCATTTTACAATCACGTTGTCGTCTCACGGTCCGAACAACGAGACGATCATTCGTCGTCGTTAAAAGCCAACGAACGTTCCCATCATCGAGCGGACCGCAAAAGGAACACGTTGTCCAAAAGACAAGATAATAAACGACAGTTGAGAGCCGGGTTCTCTCGAGTTTCACCAGATGTGGTCGCACGCTGGGACCGCAGCAGAGATACACAGAGATAAACAGACTGAAACGGATCCTTCGTCTATGTTTAAGAGGAAGGATTGGGGACAAGTGTATCCTCCTATTTTTCCCTGGTTCGAGGATCGTCTAAAACTCTCTCGACTTCCATTCTGGCAGTTGTTGAATACTCTCGATCGTATCTCGAAGGCACGCCAACGAGGGACGATAAGTATGAAGATACTTGACGGATAAAAGTGTTTGCTAGTATTTTTGATTTAATAATTCATTTTTCTTCGCTGTTTTTTTTTCTTGTGTTATTTTCTTTTTTTTGTAGGTTGGTAGGGAATTTTTGGAAAACTTTTCTTTTTTTTCTTTTGCTTTTGAGAAGGGGGGAGTTTTATTTTGATGTTTTTTGAAAGCGGTGTTTCTTTGAGAATATTTGATAAATTTTTATATTTTAATTTTGGTAGAATCGTTGAATATTTTATAAATTTTTATATTTTAGTATTGGTACAATCGTTGAGTATTTTATAAATTTTTATATTTTAATATTGGCACAATCGTTGAATATTTTATAAATTTTTACATTTTAATATTGGTGCAATTGTTGAATATTTTTAGGAAAAGTTTGTTTCGTATACTTCAGTTTTTCAAGCTTGAACAAAATTTATTTCGATTCTCCATTTTTCATTGTTCTGTAATTCTTAATTGACACCACTTACATCTTAGAATATCGAATATTATCAACCATAAACGAAGATATTAGCCTTCATTGTTGCATATTTTAGAAAGAATTTTTCTTTCATTCTTTTGCTTTTTGTTTTAATTTTTTCTATAATTGCTAGAGAATTTTCTAAAATCCTCTAATTTTGCAGAAGCCCAATATTCATTAAACCCATTACTAAAAGTCGGAACGAATTCACCAACTACTCCAATAACAAACCTCTGTTACACACTTTCAAAAATCCTTTCCCTAATTTATTTTCATTTCAATTAAAAAATAAAAATAATACTTAAGAGACCATTGAATCCTCCACATAAAACTTTGACGTGTAATTTAACATTTATCTCACCTAAAGAAACACCGTTTCTCCAACTGTTCCAAGCTTTTAAGATCAACTGTTTCACGATAGGTTATAGTTGCCCTAAAAAAGGAAACTTTTCATAAAAACCACGTTATCAGATAAATATTGCCACCATAAAGAATCGACAACGTCAAAATAAGTCTCCCAATACCTGTAAGTCTCGGCGATTTTACGAGAAGACCCGATGAAACGCGTAGGAAGCACTAGAATCGAGCGTCTTTAGGAGACGAGATGATGAAATCCGGGGAATATCGATTCCAGCTTACCTAGGTTCTCCGGCTCTATTTTCCCTCTTCTATTTATCCTACACCTTCCGGTGAGACGAGTCGGAAATCAGAGCTGTGGCTCATACAAGGCCGTTCCACCTGGGATCCCAGAGACGTTCGGGCTTTTCGAATGCCTTTCAGGGAAAAATAATATATGATCCTTCAGCCGGTGAAGATGGAAACAGCCACGGGTCCAAAGAGGAAACTGATTTCCATTTTTCTCTCTGCTTCGGGGTGACTCGAACTTCGATTGCCTTTCTCTGGGTCTCGAGCCCGTGTTCGTCACCTCTGCTCGCTTTAGGAATTATTTTTTAAATCGATAGTACTGTTGCGACACCGTGGATGAATTTTCAGGTCGAGACTGGACTTAGCAATCGAGTCGAGTTGTTCGAATAATTAAAATTTAGGCGTGTTGTCCAAAAATACGATGTATTTATATATAACAAACTGATGTATCTATATTTTAAAAAATTAATTATGTTTGGTTATCACTGGACTATTAAATTTGATTACTGTATTACTGTAGCGACACCACGATCCATCTACAGTAATTATTAGTTGAAACATTTGGAAATCAAAGTGAAAAACTGTAATCAATCGTAATTTTTTTTCTCCAGTTTGCAGACAAAATTCGGGCTACAGAGGGTTAAAGGAAATAGGAAATGGTGAAAAAAAAAGTATTAATTTTGTAAAGTCGAAGAAATATTGAGAATTTTTAAAGTTGTGGTTATGATTTGTATAAATTTTTTAAGTAATAATTTTAGCGACTGTTTCAATTAATTTGATAAATGTTTAATTAATAAGAATTGCAAAGATACACGATTCATATAAATTGGTGTTCTTATAACGGACCGTGGAATAAGTTACGGTACAATTAATCTTAATACGAATTCATTTTTCTGTTCCAGGTGAGTCCACTTTCTATTATACGTGTCCTGGCACTGCAACCGTGAGTAACGTGCTATAATTCACGCTTCTCGTTTTTAATATCTTAGCGACGTTAAGCTCCCCGACAGCCAAACGAATTTACAAAGGGCATAAAGCCCTGCTTTCACCGACTGTGAGAGAATTGGACCGCTCTGTACGTTAATTTTCGCGTGCCGAATACCGGAGGCTTGTTTTTTATGCAAACAAAAAGAAAAAAAAGAAATGAAAATGAAACGTCGGAGAGATTCAATTACAGTTTAAGAAAATGTGGTTTACTCGTGAATTTCTTTGACTGGGATTAAAAATATTATTGCGTTTTATTGAACTGTGAAAAGTTTACCAAAAATTACACTGCTTAGAAGTTAAAGAAATTGGCGACGTTGGATCTATCCTTGATTCATTTCTTTGATTATTTTTATGGTACAGTAAATACCCAACACTATTTATAAAAAAAACACGCAATCCAAAAATTAGTCATAGGTCGTGACTAAAGAGGCATCCATTATATACCTAAACAGCCTCTGGTTATTTCTATACTACAGCAAGTACCCAACACTATTTATCAAAAAATACACATGATCCAAAAATAAATAAAACAAAAAATAAAAAATCAGGGATTAACTATTGCTCGTGATTAAAAAGACAGTTAATATCTCTTTGTTCATCTCCACAATACAGCAAATACCCAACACTACTTACCAAAACTCACATGGCTCAAAGATAAAAGAAGTTGTAAAATAATTATAAATCATGACTAAAGAGACACCCGGTACTCGACTCGTCCCGCGAGGTCATGAACACCGCGCAGTCGTTTTATTAACTTCGTATTTATAGTTGTTAGTGGCTCGTTCCTCACGTCCCATGTTTCGCGTGTCACGATAAGATAAAAGAGCCACGTCACGAGAGAGTCGCGTTCTATCGAATTTAATTCACTGCCTCTGGATTGGAATAACGGATACCGTCGCGATAATACGAATTCCTCGCCGTCCCGCAAGAAATACGAGCTATCTTTTATTTCGCCACCCGTTATACCGGAATTTCTTGTACCACCTTTTACCATAAGGAATGAAAGATACGTCGTCGGATTGTTTTTCTTGAAACAGTCTGTTTGAGAAAATTGCGAATGTGAAGGCTGGTGAATTTTTAATGGAAATTTTACTAGATTGTAGATAACATTTCAAAAGTACATTTGGAATTTCATGGATGATAATCCTGTAGTGTGGAAAAAAAAAATGGTAAAATTGTATAAGAGTCTGATACTACTTGGACATAATTTTATCTTCCACGAAAAAAAAAAATTATATTAGTTTTGCACATTTTTATTAAATTATTTTAATTAGTATCTCGTGGTAGAGTCATCAAAAAACGTTCTCAAAAAATTTTCAATCAAAAATAAGTAAATATTCACCGTTCACCTGGGTTTGGTCATTCCTACATCTATGTTCTCTTTGTCAGCATAACCTAATTTTTATTTTTTTCTTCCTATTTCCAAAAATCCTGTAAGATCTTCGAATTTTTCAAAATCAGTCAAAGATTCTACTTCACCTAATTTTTAACCCACCTCCTTCTCATTTTGCATTTCATTTTCTTAATCTCAGACAAATACACAGTAACCTCGAAATATTGAAAAAAAACGACGCAGTGAAGTATTTAAGAGCATATCAGGGTTAATGAACAATTTTTTAAAGCAATATGCTGTATTAGAAATCTCCAGGAAGTTTATTTCTATGTACCATTATCGCGGACCATACGTCATGGAATTCCTTCATCAGAACCCAGACCTAACCTAAACCACAAAAATTCCCGAATACCAAACATCTAATTCCACACGCCCTGGGCATCCAATTTCGGAGCTCAAGAATGGATCCAACACGTGAATCGGTCGGAGGCACGTTGAGGGGGACACGTACTCGAAATGTAGTCAGCTAGTAGATGAAAACAGAATGCAAGGCTACCGGGGAGAGAACCGTGGTGGTCCTGAGGGATCGATACGAACCGTTGCCTGCCGCTGCTGCACAGGGTTGCACGTTCACCAATGGGCGACAGCCCAGTTTCGCCGGTTGCAAAGTCCATGAAATTGTTGAAAGCGTTGGTTCAAACTCTGAACCCATAAATCCGCCATTTTGGAAACGAACGTGTTTAATTCTCTACAATCTATCTGTCTCAAATTCTATTTCATTTTATCGTTGTACTATTAAATTTTATTACTGTTTCAATATTATTCAAAGTAAAAATATATAAGCGATTAATATTTTTTTCTGATAAAAAGAGAAACAAAGTTCTGGTTATGAAGAATTGACACGTGCTGGGTAATTTATCTTTTATAATAAATTTGATAGATTATTTTAATAATATCAGGCCCAATGTTTTAAATTAAAACACTCAGCAGATGATAATTTTAAGTGCTTGCTTTCATTGAATTTTTGATCGGTTAGAAAATTTTTTAGCGATGGGTACGAGTGGTGATCGATGGTTAAAGGTCAGAAACATGGTATCTTATGGTATATTTAATTTTTTCTAAAGTTCTCTTTGTTGCATGTGGTCTGGTATTATTGTGACAATAATTATAGATATTTAGACAAATTAAAAGTTATATTTGAAATGCCTTGATCTTGCACTAATCGATCACCACTTATACCCATCGCTATAATTTTTTTTAAACGGCAATTCGACGGCAGTGAGCACATAAAATCGACAATAAATGAGTCTTTTTTTAAATTTAAAGTATCCTATATTTTTTATTAAATTTTTTCCCTCCCGAAATCCACTTTGGGAAATATCGATGAGTGCAATATAGTGTTGTATTTAAGAAAACATCACTATGAGAGCTACTATTACCAAATATCCTTACACAGAAAATTTCCTACGATTATTAGAATTTTTATAACAATCTATTTCAATTAAAAAATATTATTTCTGTAATTTGATCAAGTTTATAAATTAACTTTTGGGAATTTTAGGTTAGTTCTTCGACCTAATCAAATTACTCCGATGGAATTGGTTAATTTTTACACAGCCTGAATAATTTTTAAATAATTATTCCTAAGTGCAGACTTTTAAACAAATAATTTTGTCCCAGTGGATTAGCAATCAGTCTTGTTTGTTCCACGCTGGGAGCGCAATTTCTCCGTTTCGGCGTGCAATTTGTCAAGAATTGAAGAGATTAAGCGGCCCAGATGGAGTTAGGTGGATAGCCGAGGCAATTTTCGAAATGAATGGTTCGCCGCGCGTTTCGAGCTGAAACATAATCAGAATTGCTTCCTCGAAATTCACGTTGCATCGGCTAACAATTTCAACTTCGACAGATGGAATCGAATTCTCTAACAGTTAACGTTCAGACGTTACGATTTATCGACCATTAGAATCCTGCGAATTTCTTTTTCCGCTGGTTACGATTCTGATTCAGAACGTATTGAAATTTAAAACGTGCAAAATTTTTGACAATTCATTTTTAAAATTGCACGTAGAATATATATGAATTTTTAGGATTATCTGAATTTCGATAAAACGAAAATTACTTTTTGTGCAATAGCCCATTATATTAGCTTCGATATAATTTTTAATTTTAGAAATGGAAATTGTTTTTGCAAAAAAAGTTCCAATTTAATTTATAAAATTTTAAAAATTTCTTTTTTACCAGAAAATTCATTGTATTGATTTTAATATAATTTCTATTTAAATAAAAAAAAAAAAAAAATAGCTCTTCATTAAAAAAATATGAAAGATCAGATTCTCTGTCCTTGTATCAATTATTCTGATTCTTAAAAAATTTTTATATTTACTCCAAACAATTTCCTATTTACTTCACAACTTTTAAGTTACTTTGCACTAATTACTCCGTCAGCTTTTTCAATTTCTCGCAAGTGCTAATCAATTACCTCTTAGGAACCAATTGCACTTCAACTAGCTTCCTTCCATCGCTCTAATTTCTTTTCTCGCACGTATAAAGCACGGTGGACCCTTTTTCTCAATTTTCCTGCCTTTCTCGCCATAATTGAGACGATTTCTCAACCAGTCTCGCTAAGGAAAGAAAGAAAGAAAGAAAAAAAAACGAAATCTCCACGACAACTCGACGAAGTCGATCGACTCGAGATCGATCGCGATCGCGCAAAAATGGAACACGTGCAATCGATTGCTTCCCCAGAGAGCCAGAAAGGTCGCGTTTGACAGCCGTTCGGTATTCATTATCGCTGATTTGCATCCGCGAATGGCGAACTGCGCGGAAGAAATCGCGACTGGCGTTGTTATCGTTGCGTCATCGTGATGGCTCGCGAGTATTCTGGCACCTGATCGGTTTTTTTTTTCCAATGGATATTAACGAGTTTGCGAAATTGAATTTTGTTTTTGCAAAAAATAGCGAAGGATCCTGCTGAACTTTTTTTTTTTTAATCTTTGTTACTAAATTGAAGCTGAGAAAAATAGAAAAAAAGAGGCAGAATTTGTATCCTATGTTTATTTTAAAGTTTGAATATTAATTAATTATTTAAATCTCTGTTTTCGGCTTTTAATGTTAATTATTCAGTCCTTCATTTTGAGCTTTAAATATTAATTAATTAATCCGGTTATTAGGTTATTGGATATTAACGTGTATGTAAAATTTAATTTAATCTTTAGAAATCAGTGGAAAATCCTGTTAAATTTTTGATTAAAAAATGAGATTGAAAAGATGAAAAAAAATAAATAGGATTTTTGTTGCACTTGACAATTTATTAGTTCTAGTAATTTATGTCTCACGAAATCACACTGGTAACATCGTTTAACTCGATTGTGCAAGAGAACACGGGAAATAAATTTCTTCTTTAACGATCATGGATCATTATCGCGTTTAGCAACGTCTCGTCCACGTGTTGCTAGGACGATTAGTGTGCCACGATTATAATGCATCCAATTCTGGATCCTTTTGTCTGGCGAGTGTAAACTACAGCTCTTCCCTCTGTCGTCACGTTTGCTTCTTGGTTATTTTTAACGCTTTCCTTAAGCAACTTGCAACCACTTCTTTGTCTCGCGACTCCATTGTCCCAGGCGATCATTGTGCCGTGTACCTAGAGTCATTGTGTGTTAGACGACTGCCGAGCTACGAGCTCCAGTGACACGCTTTTTACCTTATCGTTTTCATTATTCTCTCCCGTTCGTTACGATATCCCGGTTACCATTGTTGTGCCTAGCCACTTTCGATGTTTCTATACCCTTTCGTTGTCAATAAACAGAAATTAGTATTGAGAATTTTTTTTTTTGTGCTTCGATTCAATGGTAATTGTTCGATTACTTCAATTTTTATTTTATTTCTGTTCAGAGCGGTAGGTATTGTTGTCGTTGATGTGTCTGGGCTATTATTTAAAATTCCAAAAATTACAGATTTTAAATTTCTCTTCTGTTATCAAAAATTCCTCAAATTACAAATTTTAAATTTCTCTTCTATTATTCAAAATTTTTAATTTCTTTTCTATTCCCCAAAATTCTCAAAATCACAAATTTTAAATTTCTCTTCTATTATCAAAAATTTTAAATTTCTCTTCTATTCCTCAAAATTCTCAAAATCACAAATTTTAAATTTCTCTTCTATTAACCAAAATTTTAAATTTCTCTTCTATTTCCCAAAATTCTCAAAATCACAAATTTAAAATTTCTTTTCTATTATCCAAAATTTTAGATTTCTCTTCTATTATCCAAAATTCCCAAATTTCCTCCACAATGATAAAAAATTACCATAAATCTACATCCTTGAGACGAAAATTCTCCAAAGATATTTGATCTTCAATAATCTGATCTTCAACAATCAAACAAAAAAGAAAAAAAGAGGAAATCGATCACGGGATTTATTTCCGGCCACAGTCCTCAGATGTACTCGGCTCGCCTAATTTTACACCGGTCACGATGCTTAATTCGCGAACAGGCGGCTAGTAACCTTCGAGTCAGATGAGGAAACGACGGGTCTAGGCCTAGGCCAAGCCGCGGCCATTAACGAGCGCGGTGGGCTCTCGCGAGCTTTCAAACTTCCGCCGCGCCTCCCGTGGCGAGACGAAACGGGAACTTGACCTACAAAAGTTCGACGATGAACCTTGGAGGCGGTGGTGCACGCGAGGATCGACGCCAGCGATTTCGCGATGCTCGACAGCGTTTAAGAGTACTATCGTGGTTCCTTGAGTATTTTTTGACGGTTTCGGATATTTTAATTTAACACCAATACTACCTAAAAGAAATCACAATGATACATATTTAAGAAAATATACAATGCAAAAGAAAAATAATCTAAAAATTATTCAATAATTAAAAAAAGAGAAATATTCAACCATATATTTTACAGAAAATCGCAGAAAATTCTGGAAAATGCACGGTTAAAAATTTATAAAATTGATAAAAGTCAGTTGATCGCTTTGGTAATTTTATCTTATTTTTCACAAAGATTTACATTATTATTAAGTGTAAATGCGACATATTTGTAGTGAAAGATATATTAAATATTCGAATACTTAATTAATTTTTTTTTTTTAGCTGAAATATTAAAGTATTGGAATATTTAATTTACAATTATTTTATATTAGTTTATCAAGCTACTTGTCACATAATTCATACACGAAATAAATTCCACATATTTATACGCTCATTTAATTCTATCTAATAAATTTCTAAGAAAAGGTAAAAAATTTTCTGTTATAAAATAACAAAATAAAATTTGTATATCTGTCTGCAAAAATAGATTATCATTCGTTAATACAAGTACTAAAAAAAATTCTTGTGAAAATAACAGTGTTGGGAGCGAAATAATTGGGAGATAAAAGCTTCGTATAGCAGGTAAGGGGAAGCGGACTGTATGTGGTCAGACACGTGTTATAGCCACTACAACAGTAACTCCTGTGTCCCAGTAACTTCTCTCGTGTTGATTGCTTTCGAAATTGTCCCAAAACAGTCTCTTTAAATTAGTAAACATTTTGCGAACACATGTCAACACAGAGATAATTTTTCCAAATTTTTTTTTACCATCAAAAAATGAAAAAAAAAAATCTCTTTTTAATAGGAACTTCTAGATTATTTGTTAGGCAGGAGTGAGAATGTAGAAAAATAAAAGGTATTATAGGAAAAAGACTAAGCCGTTAAATATATTTTACGTTTGATACAGAATATGTTACACGAATAGAAGCTTAAACAATAGATATGTAAATAAATGAATAACGCGACTGAATCGCGCATCACATTTTTTCTCGACCGCTAATATATTGCACAAAATTTTTTTCCAACTAAATTAATGTACAGTTCTAGTATATTTACATTTCTTTTATTAAAAGAATTTTTTAAATTAAATAAAAACATATAATTTAACTGAGAATAATTCGATCTTCACAATTAAATTCCTTGGAATCACGTCTAAAATCTAAACACTTAAGAACGGAAATTGAGCGGATTGAATTCGATTATAGCTCAAGCGGAAGTCGGAATATTGAAAGAGGAAATTGATTTCATCGGGAAAGACGTCGAATGAAGTAATTTCCCTAGGAATTATAAAGTCCATTTTCTACTTCTTCATTTTTTTTCTTTTTTTTTTTTTTGTTAACGAAGTCCAACGAAATATTAATTTTTTTATTCTCTGCTGAAAATAATTCATCTACAAATTGCCCTAAGGTTGCGAATTATAATTACACTCGGTTTCTCGCGAAGGGCACGTCAGCTCAAGAGAAAGGCAGGGAATTTCAGGAATTAATAACAATCTTAGCCGGATGGAAATTAATTCAGAGAGCTCGCCTCGCCTCTGTTATGGTAATGAACGGCACATCGTGACGTTAAATTAATATCAAGCTTTCAAACTTGATTTTTAGTTAGCCATCTTTTGGAAAACGTTTCGGTTGAGATGTTGTAGCGTAGAAACTTCAAAGGCAGGAATTTGAAGCACCATTTCGTGCACCCTTCAGAGAATTTACTTTTGTATTTGAAATTTAATTAATTCTTCGCGTTTTATTTTTCAAAATTAATCGAAATATTTTTGTTAGTTATTAATTCGTTTTAACGGTTAACAAAGATACCAAACGCTTTTATTTAATTTGTAAGTTGGAAGTATCAAGTACAGACAAAAATAAAATTCTAGAAAAGTATTTTTATTTGCAGAAAAAAGTGTTACTAATAAAATTGCAAATAAAAATAAAAAAAATAGAACTCGGAAAGTATCACAAAAATATAAAATTTGAAAAATTGTTCTAATTTCTTACAAATGCACAGAGAAGCACCACTCGTAAAATTCGATTTTTGAATCAGAAGTGTAAAAAAGATAAAATAAAATTTCTTCTCATTTCCGATTAGATGGATAGATATATTAGCTTCTCGGCCATAAAAAGGAACTCAGCTTACAATTTAATCCTACTCAGTCTCTCTGCATACACTCACTCACATCTCACACTTATTATATGAACATCTCGTCCTAATCTTATTCTCCTTCCTACTCGCTAAACTATTCCTTTCCCTTCTCTTCTTCTCTAATTTTCTAAGCCACTCTACCACATTTTCTGTTAATTTTTCATCCGGTAATTCCTCTTTCCATAGTTTTCAATCAAATACTAATTATTAATCTGCGGATTTTTATGCATTTATTTGAAATTTACCAATGTAGAATTGCACAAAATCGACGTAATATCAAGAAATATGCTTTTCATAACACCTGACAAGTAAAATAATTTCCCAGCCAAGTTCAACCTTTTTAAATTACCATTGAATTATTCGAATGTCAATTTTATTTCCATTCGGCACGACAGAAATCGTTTCTTTGATCTTCGATCGCTGTTTTTTCGACAAAAAATCAAACGATTGGCACACAGTGCCGAGGATATCTATCGATTGGGAATCAAAACGCAATTTGAGCCGGCTAAAATTTGATTGTGTAGCAGCACGGTGGCGCTTTGACGACCGATGATATCGACCGCCCCCGAAACGTGTCCTAACCCCAATCCCTTCCTCCATACCGTCGAATAACTACACCCCTTGGTCGACCATCCCCGATATTGGCACCCCGGCCTTCGTCCGACGTTTTTTCCCCGTCCGAAATCGGAATTTTCTGTTTTCCTTTTTTTAACCGAAACTTCAAGGCGGTTCCAGCGAAGCGACGATTTGTTTGGGAAGACTGAATCGAATGCCAAGATATCGTGCAGATTTATTTTTCAATCAAAGTTACTTGGTGCGTCGCAGAACTAGTTAAAGCCTAACCCAAATTTTATTTTCTTATTTAACTGCCTGACACCGGATTTCGTATGGATCATGCTTCTATGCATAGTAACATTCAATTATTTATTTAACATCAGGTTTGATCGGTTGGATAATTTTATTTTAGTTTATTTTAGTTCAGATAGATTTCCATTAGCAGAGATTTATTTACCACATTATTCGTATATCAATTTCTTTTCGGGATGCATACTTGTTAAACTTAAGCACGAAATCTGAGCTGCGCTAGATTGTGTAATTTTTGTCTTACCGTGCTCGTCGTTCGGGGGTTAAATCTTCGCTCAATCATTTTCGCAATATCGGAAAAAATATTTCCTTAGGAGAGTATGAGATAAATCTGGCCCAAACCTAACCCTAGCTTGGTCCAAATATAAACTGAGTTAAGATGAGTGTCAAAATTAACTTCGGAAACTTTTTCCCCTTTAATTCCCATTCCGAAAATATTATTCTTCATGCAAAATTTAACCTGTTTTTCATCATATGCTTCTTCGGAATGTCTAAAATCCAAACCTAACCCGAACCTAACCCGAACCTAGCCCAAATCTACCTCAGATCTAAGCCAAGTTAAATTACGACAATTTTCCTCCGAATTAAACTTAAAATATGTTCTCTCATAATTTCCATCTCCAAAATACCATTTTTTGACCAGTTTTAATATTCCAAATCCAAACCTAACCCAAATCAAAAACAGGACCGTTATCCTCAGAATTTTAGCTCCAAATTCATCGCCTCTTAACTTCCACACCGCAGAACATATTTTCTCCAATTCCTTCGAGTGTTCCAACTTCATCGAACAAAACACTAGAAATTGAGTAACACTATCTTGAAAAGGGGGCTTCTTCCGTTCCGTCTCCTAACGTGAAACACGTTTCCTCCTATTTCGTGGTCGGAAAGACGTTAAAGGCGAGCAGACAATCCTTATCAGCGATGCATTCGAATGCAATGGGGTTGAAGAAGAGAACTTCTCGCGTCCACCCTTTTGCGGTGTGAGGGAAAATTTCCATGGACCGTCGACTGGTCGAGGTTCAACGAGTCGTCCAACACGGGAAGCCACTAGCTATTATGCAAATCGTGCCTACTGACGAAAGCTGTGCTCCCCCTATAGAGCCATAATCGGATGAATCTCGTTGGAAGCGGTATTTCGCCGCTGGCGCTGGTTAAATGTCCCTTAAAAGTGGATTCTGCTTACTCTAGCATGTGTTTTGTATTCTTGCATCAAAAGGGAAGATGACTTTCGAGATAATTTTACTCTTTGCATTTGCTACGGTTTCGTAACTGTAAATAATTTAATGAAACAGAAGAAATTATACGAGAAATAATCTCGTCTTGCTTCATGTATAATGCAACGTGGAACAGAGTAATTTATTTGCAAAGGTTAAGTCGTCGATAAATTTTTCTTTATTTCTATTTTAACATTATTGCTTTGTTCTAGATTTTTTTAAATACTTGTATTATTTATGGGATGATCTCATATTTAAATATCGGTGTTATAAATCTTGCAGGAAACTTTCAAACAATTGCCATTGGAATAAAAAAAATTCGACTTTTTTTTTTTAATAATTTAGGGTGGAGTTTGGAGTATGTGTTAGATTTTTTTTCTGGAGGTTTCATGGTTGTTGAATGATTAGGAAGGAAACATTGTCCGTCAGTTTGTAATGCTTGAGAAGCTACAAGCATCAGCGTTCTAAGCAACTACACATCAGCTTCTATTAAGTTAGAGTACGCTTAAACGTGAATACCAGCTCCTATCAGCTTACGATATCTGCAGACGCTCGGGTAACAGTCTCTTGGAGTACCTTCAGGCATTTAAACGCGAGGCTTTGCTAATCCGAGGAACTTGTACAAGCTTACAGCGTCTTCAGCTCTAATAGATGCATATGGGTTAACTGTAACTCAGTCAGATTCTTCTGAAATTAGCTTTAAAACCGTCAAAAGTCCATTTGTACCAGCGCGAAGCTCATAAAAGTGCATGGATATTAATACAGAATGCTGAAAATCATCCAAAACCATTGAATTTGACTATATGGAACCAGAACCTTCCAGATATCAACACAGAGCAACCGAAAGCACCTAACCATCAACATACAGAACCAGAAGCATCGAAACATCATCATGAAGGAACTTAGCCTCTAAACATCAGCACAGGGAACCAACAGCTTCTAAATATTGGCATACAGCATCCAAAATACCCAGCTATCGACACAGAGCACTCCAAAGTGTCCAAACATCAGGACGTAGAGCCAAAAGCATCGAAACAATACATCACGTTAAATGTCCCACGTATCAGGGCTAAAAAGTTGGAACCAAAGCTTCCAAACATCAGTATGAAACCGACCAAAGTACCCATTAACATTAAAACATCGGGACACAGAACCAGAAGCTTCCAAATGTCATTATATACCACACAAAAGACCTGGAAATTAACTCAGAGCACTCAGAGACACCTAAACATCTGGACACAGAACCAGAAACATCGGAACATCATCACACAGCATCCTAAAGGTACCACACATCAATATCCAGGACCAAAGGCTCCCAAATGTCAGCATATGTCACCCAAAGCACCTGGTACTTAGACACCAGTCCAAAGCACATTAATATCAGGTCAGAGAACCAAAGGTATGGAAACATCACGATGAAACGCCAAAAAATTGTCAAGATCCAGACAAGCTTCCATGTATCATCATTTATCACCCAAAGCACCCAGACGTAAGCCCAAAGCAGCCAGACATTATTCGAAAGCATCCAAGAGCACTCAGACCTGATCCCATCAACAAGGGAGATCTTGTAACCTCCGAATAGTATATTTCATCCCTGCTCAGGAATATTCTCACACATAATTAACTAAACGTTGAAGCTTCCAACTCGAAGCTCGAAGCAATTACCGAACAGGATGCACGATGGTAATGTTTGCCAGCCGCGTTAACAACGCTCCGCTCGTTCGTGGAAACGAATCGAGCAGAGTAAACTGAAGTCTGCGCGCGGGCAAACACCGCTGGCCCTTCCTTCTCCGCCGTCGGTCGGCCTTCATTTGCATCTTAATGTTCGCGAGCAGCCGCGAAGTGCTTCTGTCGCCGTGGTTTGCCTTTCCTCTTGGCGACTATGTGTTTTCGCGAGGCTGGGAGACTGGAAAATCGGTCGAGGAAACGTTTCGTGTCTTCGGTAATGCGGATTTTCTGCGAAGTAGCATCTTACGCTATAAATAAATTAGGAGTCTGGAAAGTGATTATGTATCGGTCGTTGGTTATTCTTTTCTGGGGATGGATAGTGGATTTTGGGTTGATTTTTGGTTCAGTATTGTTGGTTTGGGTTGTTTTAGAGGGAGGTTTGGTTGTGGGTTGGTTTTTGGAAAATTTTGGAATTCTTTGATTTTTTATTTGCTAGGGGGAATTTTTGGAATTAGGTTTTAGAGAAGAATTTTAGAACCTGGAGAGACAAATTTCCTAATAAGAAGGTTTGAAAATAATAGTTTCGTGTTAAAATGAATCTTTTATTTTTATTAATTTGTGTAAAATTAGAAAGAATATTTTGTTTGTTTAAGTACAATTTTTGAGAATAAAATTATATCGATTGCCATTCAATTTTAATAGCGGTTAAATAAATGGTATTTAATTAAAAGGAATTTTTCATACTATGACTTAAATTAAAAAATTTAATTGGTTGGAATATTTACAAAAAAAACAGTTGTTAATTTTTTTAAACATAATAGACAATTGGAAATTTGAGAAGAATAATAAAAAACCCCTTTCTGAAGAGTATTTATTGATATTTTACAGTTTAAGTAACAGTTATCCTTGCAGCAGTAGAATGTTACCGTACTGTGTCAGACAGTTCTGTCTCAATCTACTGATGGCGCCACGCGATGGTCATGCGATTATCGACTATTGATAGGAGATAACAAAGACGTACCTAAGTAAACTTTTCTATTAACAACAACAACAACAATCCATTTTTAATATAAATACAATTCCAGTTGTTTAAAATTAAAACAATGTAAATATTATAACAGCTTGTGCAACATTCTTAAAAAAAGCTATTTCAGTATTTTGCAATTCTAATTTAATTTCCATTTCTCCCTCCAATCAACGATTGCAAATTTTTCCAATAAACCGACAACTTCCTAGAAACACGCAGAAACTTGTTGCATAAATTATACGATGTTTAACAATTGACAAACTTTCTGAATTTTTGATTAACAGTTTTCCATGCTTCCTTAATCTCTGCTTCGAAGAATTTTTTTTCAAAAATTCATTACGTTTCGTATGATTGATTGACTTCGAAGAGTACAGCATAATTTTATCCACACCTCCGTTGTTATTTCGAAAAGGGGGTCAATCTTTTGCCGAATGCACGTACATCCATGCATCTCGCTGTTCCAAACCAACATTACAATATATCGGGCGCAGATTTCGTGACAAGGCTGCGCTCCACATACCGATTTCAGTTTCTTGACCCGAATTCCGAATTGTTCTATGCGAAACCTAATTATTTGCAAAAATTTTTCATTTTCATTTCAGTCGCGAAATTCATCATATTTTATTTAAAAATTTATTTAAGTATCATGACAGGAATAATAATAAGAATTTTAAAGTTAGTAAAAAAAATTATTGTCTCAAATTCACGGAAATTTTAGGTTTTGTTTTCAGCCATCGAAATTCCATTTCTTTTTTTAATAATATTACTCTTAAATCTTCTTTCAAACTCTATTAAAAAAATCATCCAATATTATCCACTGGTTGATTTGAAATTTTTTATTATTTCAGATTTAATAGTTAGGGGTATTAAATTTAGAATTTTATTAATTTATAGTGTTTACTATTATTATATTTACAATATTGGAGAAAATTATACAAATTTTATGGTAAAATAGGTTCAACGAAAAAATAAGTTCCAACAAAAAATTGCTAATTAATTTCTAAAAAGAAAAGAAAACTGTATCTTCTCGCAAACCGGTGAAAATATCGTAAAAAAGGAGACTCCATAGGCAGAACAGGCAATTTTGCGCGACGCGACCAAATTCCCGCGACTGGTTATGTTTAGAATCGCCTTGATCGCCATCAGGTCGCCGATTATTTATCGTAAACAACAAATTCTGCGCTGCGACGTATAAATCGTGGGTGCGCGCCCGGGGGCCAATTATAATGGCCGGTATTTCGGGAACCGTGGTGGCCAACTTCTCGCGGTTAGCTAAATTTTTTTCGCCAAGACTTGCCAACCACGTGGGCAGCGTGTGATGCAACATGAATCATAAGCCGGCCAACTCGATGACTATAATATAGTGACGATTTTTGGCCGGAAGGTGCCACCTGGCTCGAGTACTTCCGATAATGAAAATTCCAAATTTCGCACAGAGAAATTTTTTTTAAGAAATTAAAATATTTCTGAAATTAATTTTGTACGGGATTAATATATATATATTTTTAATTTATTAACTTTGGATTACCTGAGGTCCACGAGTTGAGCTTTTAATACTTATGATGGTTCTTAGAATTTGGTTTCGAAGAATAAAAAAATTTTTATAATAGATTTTATGAGAATTTAATTTTTTTTAATTTAGTATATGAAACTTTGGACTTCCCTTGATCCATAAGATGAACTTTAGTATTTACAATGCTTTTTTTAATTTAGTTACGAGGAATAAAAAGTTTCTAAAATAGATTTGTAAGAATATAGTATTTTTTTTTTTTTTTTTTGTTGAATTTTTAGTATATATGGCGATAAAAGAATTCTCATAATTAAATTTAGTATAGAGTGTAGGTAGTTATTTTTGTAAATAGTATGAATAATAAATCACGCTTCTATAGTTAAATTTAAATTTAGTGCATGGTAAGAATCCAGTCAATTTGCAAGAATAATATAAACTATAAATTACGCTTCTGTACTTAAATTTGGTACACTGTAAGTACCTAGTCATTTTGCAGAATAAACGATGCAATATTTAGTCACTATTTCAACTATAACTTGGCTTCGAGTGGGTACCAAAATATTCGCTGATTTCAAAGAAGCAAAATTCTTTGGCTCTTCTAGAATTATTTTCGTCTCCCTGAGCATCATCAATCCAGCCGTCGCCACGTTATAAATTCTCCAATCTCCTAATAGTTTCAACCACTATCCCTTCGATCCAATACTTCCAATATTTTTCATTCCTCTTCAGAGCAATTAATTTTTCTCAGAATATGTTGGGAAAAATTGTGCAAAAAATGTTCACGTGGACAATTAATAATTGAGACCACAAATCACCAGCGAAGAAATTAGATACTGGCAACGATTTGTCGAGTCACTATACCTGGCACCGATTTCACCTGATTAATCACCATTTGTCACTATATTGGCGGATATTTTGTAAACATTCCATCGCTCGGGATGCAACACGTGTCTGATAAATTGGAGCTGAGAATCGGTCGAATTATTTGCAATAAATATTTATAAACAATTATTTTCTATTTATTTATTAAATTAATTTTTTCTTTCAGTTTTCTGAATCGATAGAAATATTTTTCACTCGTCGTTGGAATAAAGTTATGTTAGCCGGAGTAGGAATAAAATTCTAAGATCACGACGTTTCGTTGGTTCGGTCCAATGTCGTTGATCGCGATACCTGTCACGTGATCGATCGATCATGCATACCCCAAGAGAGTTGAAACAGTTATGCGACAGCGGCACTTGCTATCCTGCCAAATAAAATATCCCAGGACAGCCAGTTCCGCTCGTAATTTCAATTTTCAATGAAGGAATTCGTACAGTGACGAAATTTGAGGCTTGGGTATGATATTCGCCGAAGATCCAGGTCATTCTGTGAAATTTTTTGTTCCCGGGGACAATTCAGTGTGTTGGAATATGTAATTTTGTATTTTCTGAAGCTCGTTGAACGATGGTTAAGTGTAAATACTAGTTACAGTAGCTTAGTATTTTGTGCTGTACTATGCTGGATACAATAGGTATTGTAATTTATTGAGCGTAATAGTTATACCAGCTTATGGTACGTTAAGTAGATTGGATACTAGTGGTTTATGCTAAACTAGGTACACCAGACATCAGTGGTTCATGCTGTACCATGCATAATAGATATCCTAGTTCATACTACGCTCGGTATAATACACACGGTACTTTATGCTGCACTACGAATAATAGATACTATTTGTTTTTGCTACACTAGGCATAACAGATACCAGTACTTTCAGCTATACTAGGCATAACAGATACTAGTAGTTTCTGCTAAACTAGCCATAACAGATACTAGTACTTTCTGTTACTCTAGGCATAACAGATACTATTACTTTCTGTTACACTAATCATCACAGATACTAGTACTTTCTGTTACACTAAGAAAAGCAGATACTATTACTTTCTGTTACACTAATCATAACAGATACTAGTTCTTTCTGTTACTCTAGGCATAACAGATACTATTACTTTCTGTTACACTAATCATAACAGATACTATTACTTTCTGTTACACTAATCATAACAGATACTATTACTTTCTGTTACTGTAGGCATAACAGATACTAGTACTTTCTGTTACACTAATCATAACAGATATTAGTGCTTTCTGTTACGCTAATCATAACAGATACTAATACTTTCTGTTGCACTAGGCATAACAGATACTAGTAGTTTACACTATATTAGCTATAATAGTCTTATAGTAGTCTATACTACGCTAAGTATAGTAGATACTAGCAGCTTACTCTATACTACCTGTAATAGACATAGTAATTCATACTATACTAAACATGATAGTTATAGTAGTTTATATCAGTCATAGTAGTCTGTACTATATTAGACGTAACAGATATGGTATTTTAAACTTTGTTATAGTAAGCATAGTAGTTATGGCAGGAAGGCTTCTGGATTTCAAATTAATAGATATATTTGGAAAAAATTGAACAATTCTTGAATAAGTCTCGTAAATGTAGGATTTGCTTCTGTTGGTTTGGGAAGTTCAGAAACGTGTGGGAGAAAAATTCATCGCGGTGACGTTGGTACGACTAATAAAATGTGACTTGGATGTCGCATCGTGCCAAAGAGACTATATAAAAATTGTCACGACAAGAACTTCTTCTCAGTGGTGCTCACCTTTTTTTCTTCTTATTTCGTTTTATTTCAATTTTCAATTTTCCACGTCCAACTCAAATTGCTCGATCCACAAAATTTTCCAATCTAAACTGCACGCTCTCGAGAACCTCACGTTTCAAATTATCAGTTTCCAATTTAAAATTCCTCCAGAAATTTTAATAAAATTCAACTTCAAAAGTTTGCAGTTCACACTCAAAAATTTACAGTTCCAAAGCTTCATCTTCGAAATTTAACATTCAGTATCCAACTTGAATACTTTAAACCCTAAACTCGAATTTAAAATACCGAACCAAAAAAAAAAAAAAAAAAAAAAATGGAGCGAGAAAAATTGGATCGCGATTCTTTACAGTACATGTTCCCTAAAACGATCCGTCTCACGGCCATTCCGAGGGGTGATTTTCACGGGGGAGCTGATCCTCGAACAAACGACGTGTGTAAGCGTGAAAAGCGACGCTGTTGAAAATAATCCGACTCGCTCTATAAATACAATACGGCATTCAGTCTTGTGCGACGCGTCGCGAAGCTCGGTTGCTTATTTGACGCGTGTACGCGTGCTCCTTGCGATGGTACCCGTTGATAAGATGATCATAGTTGCCGGAAAACACTGTCTCTAGAATCTAGCATGTTAGAAAATTCAATTGCCATTGAATGCTGCAACGAACCTTCCGCGAACAAAAATTTTATTTATTTCGAACAGAAAGAATTATAACTAAGTAAAGTTCCTCACAACGAGCGGAGAATAGCAATTAACAATGTTTGATGTCGGTACAGTAGTATAGTAACGGCATGAAAAGACACAGTGGTAAATAAAGTAAGATAAAAAATTAAAAAAATTTTATGTACCGTGAAATACAGTGATTTGGTGATTATCTGGTGGATTTTGGTTCACTGGAAATCTTGATTTGGTTAACTTTGTGAAGTCAGTGTAAAACAACAATCTAATTTTTTTTTATTGTGGAGGGGTAAGCTTGAAAAAAATTTGAGTTCGGATTGTTGGTGAGCAGTTTATCGGATCGTTGGAATTAATTTTCTGGAGTCTTCAATTTCGAAACGTGAAATCAGGATAAATTACAAAAATTTACAATTTTCCATAGTTTTCTAAAAGTTTCCCAAATTTTCCAGAACCTTCCTCAATTTTTTTTAGAATTTTCCCAATTTTCCAAAGCTTTCTAAAGTTTCTCAGACTTCTCCAAAATTTTTCCCAATTTTCCAAAGCTTTCTAAAGTTTCTCAGACTTCTCCAAAATTTT
>SMSQ01001892.1:21112-50570 GCA_019453375.1 Ctenoplectra terminalis | reverse complement strand
AAAAAAAAAAAAGATAAAAACTTGTGACAGCGAGATTGATGTACTAACGGAACGATCATATTAATCAGTTTAATTGGGCTTGTAATGGCACGTTTCTTTCGTTGTCAGTTTGAAAAATGCTCGAAATATTCGAGAGGCTGAAAGAGTCATAATTGAAGCGCTGGTTAAAAGCTGAAAACGGCGCATGAAAAAAAATATCGCATTGGACGAAAAATATAGGATCGAGTGTCGAACACGGGAACAAATTTGTTTTCAACGAAACGTATGAAACGTTTCACTGAAATTAATTTTGTTCGCTTCAAAAATGAGGAAAAAAAGTGGCTTTCAAAGAACTTAAAAGGATTAAAATGTTGTTTACCGATCTGAAACTCGATTTTAACGCAATTTAATTCTCAAGAGACGAATATTGTCTGTGTCATACAGGGATCATACTACTTCATAAATCTGAATTTGAGAAATTCCGCTAAAATACAGTTTCCAGAGATTAATTGAATCATCCTTCGCTGCGTTTCAGATTTTTGTGAGTAACTGGGCTTAAATTACCGTTTATGAATTCTCATCCTCCGAAATATAAAATACTATACTATTGAATATAAGAAAGAAAGAAAATTTAGCTAAAATTTAATGAAAAATGTTTCTAATATTTTTTGAAACTTATTTTAAGTGTTGACCCTCTGTAAAGTCATTTAGTTTGAAAATTAAATATGCATATGTTCACATTTTTTATTTTTTATTTTATTTCTTTATCAGTCTATTATAATATTTTATTTATGCAATTAAAAAAAAATAATAATGGTTTTCAACATTATTACTTATTAATTCTGATTTTTATTTTTTTTTCCACATCATATACAGATTAATAAATATTCGTAATGATATGAAAGCTCCTAATTATTTTGCGAGGTTAAATACATTTCTGAAAAATTTCAATTTTTTTTTTTAATTTATTAGTCAGGAAAATAGGCAACACAGAAGGCAAAAATACACAAAACTGTCCTAGGTTATTACACTCTCGTACAGAAATATTGAAAGCTTACGCAAATATTTGCTTTTCAATCAAATATAGCGTGGACTGGTCGATTTACGTACAGTTGGTCACAAAAGTATCCCATCACGTTATAACTTTAAAGTATAATTTTTTTTCATACGTTCCACTTTCATATTATATTAAATAAAATTTATATCAAATCTAATACATTTATTATAATCGACACGGATACCTTTAATTTACCAAACTTATTTAATTTATCATTTACAACACTTTCAATTTATTTTATATTATTAGTAACAATTTAAAAAGTATCATGCACCACTATAAATTAAACTATAAATGCAAACAAAATTCATTTAAAAAATAGTTACACAATTTGGACTAATTTTTTGTATTCGCTATATTAGCTTCTTAAATAAAGTATCAACAAATTATTTTTTTACTAGTAACTACATAGTTAAAAAAAAAATACATCAAGTTAGAATAGAATGAAAAAGAAACAAAGATTTTGCAAAATTAAAAACCTAGAAAAATGATGAATCTTCAACCCCAAGAGGGGTTAATAATATTTTTGCAACTAACTGTAAGTGCAGTCGTGTTTGGAACCAAGCCATCGACTCAATCTTAATCTCGGCTGACTAAGCTGTCCTCTGGGGATGAAATCACGGGATAGAAGGTTCCGTCCGTGACAGTGAACCCTTTCACGTGCAACCGTGCGTTGGTATCGGGTGTAGTGGAGCAATCTTGCTGAAAGTTTATCTCCATAACCGTATTCTTACGGAAAGTGGCCGTTTCCTCGAGAACCTCTAATGGATCTCTTAAAAGTCATCTAAATATTTTCAGGACAATAAATGCATGGGGTGTAAAAGATAAATTTGTTCTTTTCTTACTTTATATTTTGCTCTCATACATTTTTGTGTTGAATATAATATTGAATTATTTTTATCTTATTAATTTTATATCTTTATATTGAATTATTTCTATTTTGTTATTTTTATTTTATTAATTTTATATCTTTATATTGAATTATTTCTATTTTGTTATTTTTATTTTATTAATTTTATATCTTTATATTGGATTATTTCTATTTTGTTATTTCTATTTTATATTTTTTAATTTTCATATCGAATCATTTCTATTTTATTAATTTTACATTTTTATTTCATATTTTTTAATTTTCATATCGAATCATTTCTATTTTATTAATCTAATATTTTTATTTTATATTTTTAATTTTTATATCGAATATTTCTATTTTATTAATATTGTATTTTTATTTTATATTTTTTAATTTTCATATCGAATCATTTCTATTTTATTAATTTTATATTTTTATTTTATATTTTTCAATTTTTATATCGAATCATTTCTATTTTATAATCTTTATTTTATATTTTTATATCGAATAAAATAATTTTTTGCATAAATTGTAAGATCTGTACGGAATTTTAATTTTATCCCAGGGTACAAATGATGGATTCAGAAAAGTAGGATTTTAAACGCTTGATAAAAATTGAAAGGTACACATGTTGATATAGCATATCGATTTCGATATTTCCAGAGGGATATTAACTCTCATCTTGGCGTCAGCAAGTAAATAATCGCCTCTGGCCACCGTGCAAGAGGAAAGAGATCGATTCCTCGGCCATACGATTCTACTACCCCTATTTCCTCTTTCGCTCGCAATATTTCTGCTGAACTGGAAACCTCCGTTTCGTTCTTCGGTGTAGCCAGACGTTCTGGACAGTATATCGCTTTCAGTACGATAGAACCGTGAGAATAAAGTCCTCCCTGTTGCACGAAATTTTTTTTTTAGATAATAAGTGTAGCTTTTAATCTTGTGCTTAAATGGAATTTTTTGAGAAACTCTCAGAGATAAAAGAAAAAATATAATACTAGTTTTTTTTTTGCTGTATAAATTGGAAATTAAAACTTTTGTAAGATATTTCATTTTATTCCGAGAAATAGATAAAACAGAATTTTTTGGAAATTTTTACAATTTTCCGAGAGCAAGAATATTAATGAAATAATTAAAGCCATCATTTTGGAAAATTCTTGCAAGGAACAATTAAATTTCAAAAAGTTTGTTTTAAAATATGTAAAATGATAAAAGAATCCAAGTTTTACATATTTTCCTGTATTTTATTTTTCCAAAAATACTTGAAAAATCGAAATTTACATCTTCCATTTACAGAATTTCCAACAACGTTCACCTCGTTAATGTTTATTTAATTTGCGAGCTTCGATCGATTCGTTCTCGTTGAAATTTCGCTTTGCACTAGTAATTTTAAACGAAGCGATTCGAGTGGTCGATAATTGAAGTTATATCGTTACCGTGAAGTTTAAGTGGTCCTTGCAATAACATTCGTATCGAGATAAAAAAATAAAAATAAATATATAAAAGAAATTGTGGGTGAGGAAGAAAATGAATTAATGTTTACACTGCGCAGGCAGAGATTGAACGTGGGAGTAATCAGTCCTTTAAAATTGAAAGGATGACGAGGAAACGAACAGCTAGGTGATTCTGTCGGGTATTGGAGAGACAAAAAGAAAGAAATTTGAATGAATCGCGTGTAGAAATTAGCTTTTATATTGGGATTGAGATGCTGGGTCGTTTTTTTCAATTTTTTGATCCGAGGTTGTATAGAAAGTCAGTAAATAGAATTTTTAATACGACATTCATTCTAAATGTTGGGAATTAAAATTATACTTTATTGCAGTTAAAGAATATTGAATTTAAAATTCAAATTAAGAAGGAAGTAACCTGACCCAAACATAGCTCTACATAAAAATAAAATTACCAAGTTTAACATCAGCAATCATATTTCCAAACTCGATGTTCCAAAGCAGTTATCATTACTCCCTACCTTGCAGCCAATCGTAAACACGCAGTCACGCTAAAAATCATAATCCTAACTCATAAAGAAACTACCATTACTCTCTCGTCACAAACATGAGCAATAACTCGAACCTAACCCAAACCCATCACTACATAAAAATGAAATAATCAATTTTAACGTCAGCAAACATATTAAAAAGTATAATTGGACCTTCTAAACAAACTATCACTCTTCCATCCTCACAGATACGAACACCAACCCGAACCTAACCCAAGCCTAACCTAAACCCATCACTACATAAAAATGAAATAATCAATTCTAACGCCAGCAAACACACTGAAAAGTATAATTGGACCTTCTAAACAAACTATTCTTACTCGCACATCGCAAACAGAAGCATCAGCTCTAACCTAACTCAACCCCATCGCTACGTAAAAATGAGATAACAAACATCGAGCTCAGTAATCGCGTTCAAAATCGAAATCCATTCTCCTAAACAAACTATCATTATTTCCTCATCGAAAACACGATCTCGATCGAACGCTTCGTCAGTAACGCACTCGCGTGTTCAGAACGATCGTCGAATGGGCTGGCATCGGCCAATCCCGAAGGAAGCGCGTGTCGCGGCGCGGCATAGCGCCGAGCGAAGCGGAACGAAGAGAGAGAGAGAGAGAGAGCATGCTCGCGGCGGTGGTCTGGGTTCGCAGGAGGGCAGCTCGCCGACGCTCTCTCAGTGCGACAGCACGCGCGACCTCGAGCGGATCAGCGCCGCTGATCCTCGATCGTTTCGTTCCGTGGATCATTGCTCGCGCGCGGCAATGAGCCATTATCGGTGTCCTCGTCTGTGTCATCCGCTTCGAAAGGATTCCTCGAGCTATCTCCGATCGTTGGCTCACATTTTCTTCTAAGGAGCGCCAAGAAGGATTTAAGACACCTTCGAGGTGAGACCAACTGCTGAATGAAGAGCTGGAGTCCTTTAAACTGGGTCACTGACGTGGAAACTGGTCTTGTTGAGATTTCGTGGCGCGATGGATGCGGTTGAGGTGGACTCGAGGGATTGGTTCCGTCATCTTTGAAGGCTTGGTGTGGCTTTTGAGGTTTGGTGTGAAACTGTGTTTGGGGTCGTTGATTGGCGGCTCGCTGGGTTTTTGTTGGGGTTCATAGGGTTGGGTTCGGGTGTTTGGGTGTTGGGCTGGCTGGCAGTGTAGGTTAGGTCTGGTTTCGAGACTTTTTGGAGGTTCTTTGGGCGGTGAAGTGGTGGGTGGACAAATGGGTGGTTTTAGTTGGAGGTGATGAGAAAGTATGGTTGGTGGATTTAAGTCTGGAGTGGAAATGGAGATTGAGTTTACGTGTAGGGGATTTTGGAAGATTGGATCTTTGGATAATATTGGTTTAAAGTTGTGAAACTGAGGAAATGGGCGATGGAAATAAGTAAATGCAAGACGGAAACGGGATGTGTATAATGGAAACAGAAAATGGAGAATGGGTGGATGAAATGGGCGATGGGAGATGGACGTTGGAAAATAGAAACAGCAAAATTGGATGTGTCTGGTGGAGACAGAAAATATAAAAATTGGAAATGAAGACTGGGGGAACAAAAAAATGGAAAGCATGATGTGGAAATAGAAGAAATAGAAAATGTGTGATGGAAACAGGAAAAATGGAAATAGAAAATATGAAGTGGAAATAAAAGAAATCGAGAATGGAGAGTATATAGCGGAAATAAGAAATGGGAATAGAAAATAGAAGCTGAGAAATGTGTAATGATAGCAGAAAACGTAAAATATGAAAGTTGAAAAATGGAAGATTCGAGGATTGGCAATCTACCTGAAAATACGCGTGCCTTTAAGAACCGCGCACTACAGTCAATAAAGAATCCTAGAAGGCTGTCTCACATTTATCACGATTTAAAATATATCTTCTAAACCAAGAAATATTGGCGAGAGATGCTCAATATCGAATAGCTATTTGGAACTCGAGAAACTTTATATTCCAACAATGATGAAGAAGTTGCAGGTATGATTCATACTTTACGATGGAACCAGAATTGGCCAAAGTTGCGAGGACTTGAACTATGTCATTTGAAACGCGGGAAGCTCGATATTCTGGCTAAGATAAGCAACCAGATTTTTCGAGACTTACAATTGGACTAAGACACGAGAATATAATTATCTAAAATATTTAGAAAATTTCTTGAAATTATTGGAAGTAAATAAAATAATGAAATTAACGCTGTTGAAAATTTTCTGAAGATAAAATGATTTGATACTTAACAAAAACTAATTAAATAATTATTCGGAATCCATGTTTCCAGGAAAATTATAATTATTTGAAGACGCAGAATTGCATATTTCAATTCCAACTAGACGCATCTAATTAGTCTTTGAAGTTCATATTCCTGGTAGAATTATAATTAACTAACCTAAATTTCAAAGCATTCAAAATTTCAAGATTCATTGTTCGAGGGAAATAAGTATTATGGCATCATTTAAGAAGAAAAAAATTGTGATAAAAATTAAAAAATTCATTATTTAAGAGGAATAAGAATTGAAATAAAATTTTGATAGAATATAGTTCCTAAAAAAAAATTTCAAAACGTATTCTTTTTATTGATCATCCTTGTTGAAGGGTTGAAAATTGTGCTTATAAATATTTGGATTGATTATGGTTCTTTTCGAGTTTAATGGAGGGAAGAAGAATGGCCACCATCGTTCGATGGTCATCATTATTATTAACTCAGAAGAAAAGGAAGCGCTTGCCCCGTGACACCTACAGCTTTATCCTATTTTTACGTTCGAGCGTGAGAGAGTTCTTCGAGTATCGGAAGTACGAGAGTGTAACGCGTGCGACGCTCGACCCTGAATACATAATCTTTCACTTCGTTTGTGCTTTGCATCTTTGATGTGCGAATTTTCTAGACAATCGGCAAGTGTCATAAAAATAATTTCATCGAAGATGGAACTTTGCATGGAAGTGGGCTTCTGAAGTCAAGAGTGTTGAACAAATTGGATCCTGTTCTCAGATTTAAGAGTTAGGGGTAGTGGATGAGAACAAATTTGATTTAATTTTAATCCTTAAATTCAAGGATCACATTAAACAAAAAAAAAAAGAAGAAACAATTACATACCGGAAAGCCCAACACCCAAACTTACAAAAGAAAAAATAATTTAAACCCCAAAAATATGTAGAAAAAAAATTACATATTGAAAAGCCACTCCAAACTGAACATTCTAGCTTCAGGAAAAAAATTATATAAATCGGAAGAGAATATACAAAAAAAAATTAGGTATTGAAAGGCCACTCCAAACCCAACATTCAAGCTTTAAAAAAAAAATTATTTAAGTCGAAGGAATATGAAAAAAAAAATTCATATTGAAGAGTCACGCCAAGCCTAACACCCAAGCGGGTGAAAAAAAATTCTTTGACTCAAAAGAGAATTAAAAAAAAATGTCACACCAAACCTAGAATCAATCCTGTTCCCCGACTGAGACCTCGATCTCAACAATCCTTAAAAAAAAATGATCAAGAAAGAAAAACACCAAGTTTACCAATTAAGAGTAATTAAAGGTACCCTAAGTCATAATCTCTCAGCTTCCACGCCATCAAAGGGCTCCTCCTCTTCTAGATTTATCTGCGAATCTCAGAAACGACCCCCTATCTTTTGGAGTACCGGCAGTTACCGTATCGGATCCCTGTGGAAGGTTAAGTGTGCGTTCGATTGTCGTGAACGTAGAAATCGACCTGCGGAATTATGACGAATCATCAGTTTCCCGGCCATCAGGCCTCTTCCCTTTCCCCTCGGCTATCGATTGCCGGAGAGCAACGAGTGTTTTCGGAGCCGCTTATTTTCGGGGCCGTTGTTTGAGGAAATCGCGGAAGTCGAGCGTCATAGAGAGCAAAACAGAACGGTTCAGGCGATATTTCGGGAAGTTTGGGTTGAGCCGAATACTCGACGAGAGGCCGGAGAGTGCTTTCGAATGGTCGAGTTGCTGGTCGACCGATGATCACGGTTGGGATTGCTCAGCTGTTGAGTTTTGGGTATATTGGCATCTGAGTTTGCTTAACGAATCGGGAACAGTTGTTATTCTGGTATTTTGCTTCATTATTTGATGGGTTTGGGATTAATGGTCGATGGATTTGTTTGGGTTATTGAATGGGACAATTGGGTTCGGTTTTTAAAGGGTGGGTTATTAGGTGGGTGGAATTTTTAGGCACTTTGGGTTTAGTATTTAACTAGTATTTGGGAAATATGAGTTACAGTTAAAGGAAAATTAGGATACTGTTATTTTGGGATTGGAAGTGAATAAAGTTTTGGAATACCTTAATTAGGGTTTTAAGAGTTGGGTTATTGAGTGGGTGGAATTTTTAGGTGCTTTGGGTTTAGTATTTAATTAGTATCTGAGGAGATATAATTAAGCAAAATTAGGATACTATGGTTTGGGGATTGGAAGTGAATAAAGTTTTGGAATACCTTAATTAGGGTTTTAAGAGTTGGGTTATTGAGTGGGTGGAATTTTTAGGTGCTTTGGGTTTAGTATTTAACTAGTATCTGAGGAGATATAATTAAGCAAAATTAGGATACTATGGTTTGGGGATTGGAAGTGGAGAAAGTTTTGGAATACCTTAATTAGGGTTTTAAGAGTTGGGTTATTGAGTGGGTGGAATATTTAGATACTTTGGGTTTAGTATTTAATTAGTATCTGAGGAGTTATAGTTATAGGAAAATTAGGATACTGTTGTTTTGGGATTGGAAGTCGATAAAGTTTTGATATACCTTAATTAGGGTTTTAAGAGTTGGGTTATTGAGTGGGTGGAATTTTTAGGTGCTTTGGGTTTAGTATTTAATTAGTATCTGGGAAGCAGGAGTTTCAGTAATAAAAAAATTAGGATACTGTTGTTTTGGGATTAGAAGTGGATAATGTTTTGGAATACCTGAATTAGGAATACGAAAGTAGGGCTCTTGAGTGAGAGAGATTTTTAAGTATTTAATTAGTATTTGGAGAATGAATACAGTAACTGGAGTTTACTAAATTGAGAAATTAGGGTTAGAGGATTTCGGGATTAGATGTGGATAATTAAATGCGGTACTTTAATTAGGACTGTTGAGAATGGGAGCTTTAAGGGTTTAGTATTTGTAGAATGGAGATTGCAGATACTGTTTGTTAATTGGAGAAATTATTATCCGAGATTTTTATGATCATGAAAGTGGATAATATGTGAAATATCTAAATTACGGTTTTAAGAGTATGGTTATTGAGTGCGTGAAATTACTTAGTTCAGTATTTAAACAATAAATATAGGAATAATAGTTGAGCGATTGAGGAAATTAGGTTCCTAAATTATTTGGATTATAACCATACAATAAGTTGGGATTTAACTATAGATTTGAAATATTCGGATCTGAGTATTTAATTTTCAATTAGGGAATCGAATTTGGGCTACTATAATAATTTAATAATACCAGGAATTGAGTTGCCAGAATTTTAGCCTAATTAAACTGATCGGCTTGTGGAATAATTAATTCATGTATGTAGTAATTAATTCAGTAATACGTTATTATGTGTAGCTAGCTATTTAATATAATAATCTAGCTAATTTTTTGACCTATGAGATTCGTACGTACCAATTGATTTAAGTTTAGCTATACTTCGATTGCATCGAGCAGATCCTTCTTCTGCTAAGTTTTTAACGGTATACTTCTGAACGATTTATGAAGCTCAGTCTCAACGCGAGGTTTCAAATAAACGCCTGCTCGTAAAAATAAATCCACCAGCCTGAATTAGTGTTTCTGACAATCTGAATTATTGTTCCTTTCAAGCAATCAATCTCAAGATCATAAATATAATTTAAACCACTCTGAAGTATCACCAGAGAAACTGAATTTAAATTCACAAATATCTTCAAGCATTCTTCATCTCAGCAAGAATCATCTTGAACGAATTTCGGATCATTACTCAGACGTTAGAGCGTTTTAAAAGCCCGGAGCTGGTAATTATAATATTCTGGTAAAGTGAAGAATTTAAATATCTTATTTCAATTAAAATTTGTTTCCATAAGAAACACAATTTTTTCTTTTTCTAATTGAATTGAATCACTCAAAGTTAATTATTTCAAATTAAAATTACGACTTGAAACGACGTGCAATAATTTTAAATTACAATTATGTCCGGGAACATCATTTTTGAATCCCAAAGCTGCGTAGATAATTTTTAAAATTAATCCGGAATTAACTCAATCAGGAATATTCTCAAGTGTTTCAAACAATACCCCACCATTATCGAACCCAACACTAACAACATAATTACAAAATCTATTTCATGAATATTCTAACCCAAATCCACAAGAACCACAGATGAAAGGTACCTTGCAACATCAGCTCCCTGACAGAGCAGAAATCGATGTTGAAATCTTCTTACATCAGAAAACGAGTGCATTCGTAGGATTGAAAGAGATAGCTGCTGTCCTCTCCATTGTTATTCCACTCCACCGCCAAGCTGTATTCCACTTTTGCTCTGCCTCATCCTCCGTTATCGTCGCACAACGTTACTGATCCTATAGACAAGACAGGTCTGTACAGCTTTTCCAGCTGTACAAACAAGATATATGATAAAGAGCCAGAGAAGCACGTTTCTTTGACGTTGTTAGTCATTCCGAATGTTTTTTGGCTGCCTCTGGCTGATTCTACTTTGAATCATAGAACCTGAAAAGTTGACCCAAAGTGAAAGTTTGATGAACAGTTTAGAGTTGAAAGTGGTTTCAGAATCCTCCTAACTTTCCATCAAATTTTAAGCATTTGGCTGAAGTTTCACATGTATAATAAATTAGGGACTACTATAGGTGCTTCAGAATTTTTTCACATTTTTTTAAAGTCTGAAACAATAAGAAATCGGATCAAGGAACGAAACGTTATGCAAACCTTAACGTTAAAAGTTGTTTTTTTTTTTTTTACCAGAGTTAGTAATTATTATAATTGAAATTGCAAGGTTACATCATAGCTTTGATATTGTTTATCAGTGTTTTAATATCGATGTCATTTAATTCTATGAAATTTTTTCTCATTACGTAAATTTTCACTTTTGCTTAAAGTATGAAAAACGGTTCTATAATTGCTATTACATAAGTCTTCCGATAGTCCACGTTCTTAAGAACTTAACAAAGACACTTGTTTGCCCAGCTGTGCAGCCTTCCTTGTCAATTCAGTATTGATAATACTATAAATAATAATCGTCGCGATAATGCTAGACCATACGTAGCTAAAACAACTTTAGAAAGAAGTTAGAAGCTGCAATTATTAAACTCATTCACTTGCACTAATCATGGACCACTTATACCCATCACTATAACATTTTTTTTTTAAGCTGTAAAAAATTCTACAACGATAAATACTTAAAATAGCATGGAAAAAGTTTCTTTTGATTCAAGATACATAACATTTCTCTAAAAAATTGAGAAATTGCCCAAGAGATGGAAAAAGGAATCGTAGAAAGAAAAAATAAATTTTTAGTTGCAAATTATTGTCAAGAAATCATCAATGTCCATCAACGAGAATACAGTTATTATTCTTTAAGCCAGAAATATATCCGCAACGACCTACTTATTATGCAAAACAGCAAACCAGCAAACGAACCATATGTTGCATGAAATATTGCAGAATTTTGAAATTTTCGTGTTGGTGGCGAGAGTGAGGATTCTCTGGGTCCACGATATGTTTTTAGATCACGTTTTTACGTCGGCCTCGTCACGTGGACGGTCGATTAATTAACGAGAGATCGAGTGAACCCGTCGACAAGCAGGAATTCGAAACGATGTTTTGCCAAAGCGCGACACTGCAGCTAATGGACGTTTAATCTAATAAATGGAATATCAGAAATGGAATGAAACACGATTGAGCGTTGACCTTTTGTTCGACGAGTCGGTACCTTTCGCTAATTAAATTTGGTTACCGGCAAATTTGTTCTTAAAAATTCAGCGATAGTTTTGGGATATTTAAGAAATAGAAAAATTTTATTTTAAAAATCAGGCGAGAAGTCGTTTTAAACAAAAGAGAATGGATTCCTCTGGAACATAAATCGTTCTCAAAAACTTTTCCAAAAAATATTTCCACTATTCCTTCCTCCCATAAAATAATTCCCTAGAGTGCAACAAGTAACAGGTATTCCCCCAATCAACTGTACATCAACTTTATCCTCAATTTTCCCCCAGAAGAAAAAAAGTCCCTAGACACCAAGAGTTCAATGTCTCGAGCACTTGGCCAGCTCTCAACCCGCAATCCACTAAACAGCCAAGATTACGAGTATCTTCTTGCCAAGAAAAAAAAAAATCACTGAACCACTTCCCTGCCAGAATTCTATTCTCTTCCGCCATTGGCCAATTCTTCGAAGCGCTATCGCGATTTCGATTGCTTTTTTTCAACGTTTCACAGCTGTTGCGCTTCACAGCGACGATCGTTCCACATTTCACGCGTTCCCACGCGACACGGCCAGCTGTTCGACTGTCGACGACGTTTAAACGAGGCGAAAAAAACGTTGACGGGTCAATATCCGAGAGTTTCTTTAGTCTAGTTCCTTTTTGGCTGCTCCGGGGAATTTGTTGCCGTCCCGATGGGAGCTGTTCGGACGGAAATAGGATTTTCGAGCGCTCGACGGGGAATGCGAGGAATTCGGCGACGAGGAATACGATTTGTTCCGAACCTTTAAACATTTTCTCTTTTTTTTGTGTGCTTTTGGGAATTTTAATTTTTAGACGGCAGAATATAGGTCGCTAGATTTGTTTCGATGCTTGGTATTAATTGGACGATTTAGAAAATGTATATTTTTCAGGAAAGGTTTTGTTGGAATTTATATTTCTGAAAATATTAAATGCAGTTGTTATTAATTGTTAATTAATTATTATGGTTCCTGGTGAATTTTATAAAAATTTTAAACGTATTGTAGACTTCGTATTTATTCTGTTATTCCAAGTGGTTAAGCGAAATAAAATTAAAAAATGTTATTTGATTGGACGTCAAAAAATTTTTTTTAATATAATTCCTTGCAGAGAAAGGTAGTTTTTGTTTTATTTAGTACACGATTGTTTTTAAAGAAGTGATGGAAGAGCTGTGATCCATTAATTTGAGTGACATATGCAAAAAAGTTTCTGACTAATATGAATGATAATTCTTTGTGTAATTATTTTATCAACCTTCAACTTAATCATATAAGAAGATCGATACGACGATGGGTTTACTGAAATATAAAATTTTTTAAATAACCGGAAGATATTACCATTCACGTAACATTATTTTACAAAAATTACAATTAAATTAAATACCCGATTTTCTAACTCATTCAAATTATTTTCAAAAATATGAATTTCCACTTTCTATGTTCCTGCAATTTTTGCATCCCAATTAAAAAAAATTAATCGCCCCTTTCAAAGCTCCTATTAACCTCTAAGTGACCTAATTATTTGTTGAAGATATTTGTATCGCTTACTTTAATCTAGTTTCGTTTTCTTTTTTTTATTTCTTTTGTCTCTTCACTACTTCAATATAATGTTAATTTCATTCCACGTGTTTTTATTTAAACACTATATTAATAAAACATCTACCAGATTGTCCCAAAAGTTTTTTCGTCAGGCAGTATTTATATAAACCTTTATAATAAAGCCTTATTTGTTAAACGAAAGACGAAAGAAGACAATAAAATAAAATGAATCCTACATAATATAATAATATACTATAAAACATAAAATATTATGTATCCATTACTTATTAACAAAACGAAAGAAACTTTTGAGACAACCTAATATATATTTAAATATCTATATGATAATCTTCCATTCGAAACGCAATTTACGCCCTTTCCAATATTATTAAAAAACAAATAATTTCATACTAAATTAACAATTCCCTCCCCCCCCCAAAAAAATATTCAAAATAACCCCGTTCAGATTTTCAAAAATTCATCTCCAACACTCGAGCAACCTTTCAGTTATTCATCAAACAGCAACGTACACAGCCCCATACGAAGCTCGCAAGCTTCTTCCTTTAACTATTAAATCATATTCCAGACTTCTCACCATACTCGTTTCCTTTTTTGCATTAAAAAAAAAGTAGCAAAGCTCGCGTGAAGCAAAGTTTTCACCTATCTGTCACAGATCTCAGCTAATGGACAACGATTCGTGTTTGCAACTTGTATCGAGCAAGTAGAATGGGACGATCATAGTCAGACAATTCTGTTCGTGTGCGATAGATAAAGGGAAGGCCGGAAGTGGGGCATCTTACGATTAACGTTGATTTATCACCGCGTTCGCTAGCTGTCTGATAACTATTCTTTCCAGTCAGCGTCGCAGAATGTTAGTTTTCTGGTTGAATAATGAGATTTGTAAAAAATTGTTCGATCTCTTACTGGGTAATTTATTTTATTCAGTCGAAGTAGAATGTTTAAAAAAATAATTGTGTGATTTGTTAGTTCGAGGAGGTTTGAAAATTGTAGAAAAATTATAGTCTGATAACTAGTTATAGTATTTGCAATTTTCTTTTTTTATTTATTAAATTTATGGATGTGTGTTTCTGTTTGACTGATGATTCTTTTGTCCATTGGAATTTTTTTTTCCAATCTATCAAAGTGGAGGATTTGTTGGAAATTTGGAATAGATTTTTAGGCGAATGATTTTTAGGTTTGAAAATTTTTTTGGTTCGCGATGGTTTGAAGAGGATCGTTGACTTTGTTGGTTACCACAGGTTTTCAATTTTTTTTTTTTATTCAAGTTTTATTCAGATATTAAACAGCCTGGTTATTAGCGATAGGTATAACTCATAATCGGACTGTTAGGTTTCACGGTACAAACAAATTTCTTTCAGATAGCCAAGGATAGCATCAACGCGATCGTTTGATGTTAAACTTTGTGTTCTTTTCTTTGAGTTTCAAATTTTTTGCATTCGTATAGGACGTGGTTCGTTGAAAGAATTTGTTCGCAAAGGTCAAAGAGCGATGGGTTCAACTTTTAAAAGTAAATATTCACGGCTGAGGCTTGCCAGAATTATCTCGTCCTTCCCCTTTTTTGAAAATTTTGTTCGACTCATGAAACGTACAGAATATGAGAATTTTCTACAAGATTGTAAAATTTATTGGTTTGGGTACATTTGAAAAAAAATAATTTTCCGTCTTACTTTTTTTTAAATAAAAAATACACAATAAATTTTCTCCTTAATCGTTATTAAAATTGTACACTGAAGTATACGTTGCTTAAAAAATTCCATTAGGAAATTTCTCGCCGCGTCAAGTGCCTTAAATTGCTCCCAAATAATTTGTCGCGGCAAATTCCCGCCAAGTTTCCCTAGAACACATCAAAATGGCCGACCATGCTCCTGCAGAGCACGCTAATAGCACCATTACCCTATTAGCATCGACGATAATTAACTTCTCCCTACAAGCTTGATAGTAAACAGTCTACAGAGTCACAGAACCTTATTTTCCGCTTGGTGGACTCGTCCGATGCGCCATGTCAAGCAATACGTAGCCTCTTGTGTACAAAATGGCCGCGCCAATGGCAGAACAGCCATTTGCCAACTGGCTATCGCGAGTTTCGAAGCACTCGAGCGAATGCCAAGTAATGTTGACGTATGAAATGATTATTTGTGCAGCCTTGTATGAACCGTGTAATTTTGCAACGGAATGTTGAGTGATTGTGCTCGTTTGGGGATAGATTATGTTACGGAATGGCAGATTCTTGATGATATTCTGGGAACAATGGTGTGTTGTTAGGACTAAGACTTTGTTCTCTTCTTTACTGTTGGGATGAGCGAACATTGATATGCTAATTTTGGGGGAAACATTTTTTTCTCTGCGGAAATTGTTGGCTATTGTAGATTTTATTATTGTTGTAATTAATTGGAATGTATTGATTCATGAAGGAATTTTTTTTTCGTGGAAATTATTGGTTATTGTAAATTTTATTATTGTTATAATTAATGGGAATATGTTACTTCTGGAAAGAACTTTTTTTTCGTGGAAATTATTGGCTATTGTAGATTTTATTATTGTTGTAATTAATGGAAATATATTACTTCTGGAAAGAATTTTTTTTTATGTGGAAATTATTGGTTATTGCAGATTTTATTATTGTTATAATTAATGGGAATATGTTACTTCTGGAAAGAACTTTTTTTTACGGAAATTATTGGTTATTGTGTTTTATTATCATTGTAATTAATGAAAATGTAATAATTTTGGAAGAAATATTATTTTGTCCAGATTATTGGTTATTATAGATTTTATTATTGTTGTAATTAATGAGAATGTAATAATTTTGAAGGAAATTTGTTGCGTAGAAATTATTGATTATTGGAGTGTGATAGATTTTATCATAATTAAAATTAATGAAAATATGTTGGTTTTCAGGGATTTTTTTTCTGTGAAAATTATTTGTTCCTATTGTCTAACGGACAGGAGAAGTCAGGCTGGATTATTATTATTATAATTAGTGGGAGTACATTAATTTTAGAGAAAGTTTTTCGTGGAAAAATATTAATTGCAACACTCTGTTGGAAAGGAAAGGTTAGAATCAGAATTTCGTTTTATTTTTAATGGGAAATGTTTTATTTTACCTGGAAGATTAAATTAGTTCAATTTTTTTTATTCCAAATTCAGCAGTTTTTGAATGAAACTTTTTAATTTAAACGAAATAAAATGTTTCGCTTGCGTTCAAGTTTCATTTAATTAATAAACAATTTTTAATTAAACAGTGCATACAAATATTTCCAGTACAAAGCAAAGATTAATCTTCAAAACCTTTGCCCGAAAGAATTATATCGTTCCATTAGAAAAAATACGGAACAGTTTCTACTTCACGTAACGAAAAAGAAAAAAAAAGAAAGAAAAAAAAAAAAGAAGAAAAGTCGTATCCCTTTACACTGAAACATTTTCTCTCCGACAAAAATTTACAAAGTTTCAACCAACGATTTCCACGTATCGCTCATCCGGAAGAAATGTGACATGACTGGAAGGTTTTCATTTTTTAAAATAACTTCGAGTCGCCTATATTTTTTCAAGGAAAAGTGTCGCATTGTAATTTAATACAAACTCCATCAGATCTCATTCGAATCAAAAGTTGTTCCATTAACTGTTCTCGAAACTTTATTATCATACTCTTCAATCAAAATTTTGTTCGTTTATTTAAAGAAAAAAAAAGATTACAATTAATTACCATTTATTTGAATTACGTTAATTTTATCTTTTTTATCTTTTTTTATTTATTTTAACTTTAATACCAGTACAATTTATTGCCACAAGTATACTGTCTGGTATCAGTGCAGAGGTATAATAATAATAAATTTTATTTATTTATTTCACCAATAAAATTTAACGCTACAGTGCCAAACAAATATTAATATTCCCAATGATTAAAAATAATTTTATCGTTTAAATATTTTTTTTTTTTCCGGAGCAGCTTTAAACCCTTTACTAATTTTTCTTCTCTGTTCGTTCTTGATTCTTCCATGTCCCATTGTGATTTTAAAGTGCAAAGATCCTCGGTACCATCGTGTTCGAATTTTAATCCATTTAGCGTTCGCGAGCATGGAACGGTTGGGTCGTAGCTTCTGCCAACCCTTTTCTCCCTTTCCGTTCCTCTTCCTCTTTTTTCATTCACTACCGTACGTTTCAATTATTCCCAACGTCGCTTTTAATACAATTTCAAATTCGTTGGAAACGGGAAACGCTTAGATTTGGTCTCTGGCTCGTTCGTTAACGCTTTAAATAAATTATTCGTTTATTTTTACGTTATTGATATGCGGTAAAAAAATAGGAATCTGACGGAAAGAAAAAATGGCCGACAGTTAGCTAACGAACTAGAAAAAGACAGTACGTAATTGCGATCTCGTTCCCATATTTAAATCAGCGATGAATTTAAAACGAACTTTATTTATAAAAAAAAAAAAGGCGAAAGTAAAAATGACTCGTTTCTTAACAGTTGAAATAAATTATTCATTTTTTTTTTTAGGTTATTTATATGCGGTAATTAATTCGAATCTGACTGAAAGACAAAATGGCCTCGCTATCTAAATTAGCGGTTGATTTAAAACGAACCTTATTTAAAAAAAAATGATGAAAATAAAAATGACTAGTTTCTCAACAATTGAAATAAAAATATCTTCACGCAGCGGCTTCGTATAACAGTGTTTAAATAAACATTTACCCTTGTTTGTTGATCGAGAGATGAATGGAAAAAATAGAACAAAATGAATCCTATATAAAATAATAATATATTGCAGAATATAAAATATTATGCGTTCATTACTTATTAATAAAACGAAAGAAACTTTTGGGTTTAATATTATTATAACCTAATAATATTTATATTTAATAATATTGGATTTAAAATTATTATAACCTAATATTTATATTTAATAATATTGGGTTTAATATTATTATAACCTAATAACATTTATATTTAATAATATTAGGTTTAATATTATTATAACCTAATATTTATATTTAATAATATTGGTTTTAATATTATTATAATCTAATATTTATATTTAATAATATATTTAATAATATTGGCTTTAATATTATTATAATCTAATATTTATATTTAATAATATATTTAATAATATTGGCTTTAATATTATTATAACCCAATAATATTCATATTTAAAAATATATTTAGTAATATTGGCTTTAATATTATTATAACCTAATAATATTTATATTTAATAATATTGGGTTTAATATTATTATAACCTAATATTTATATTTAATAATATTGGCTTTAATATTATTATAACTCAATAATATTCATACTTAAAAATATATTTAGTAATATTGGATTTAATATTATTATAACCTAATAATATTTATATTTAATAATACTATACCATAAGCCACATTAATTATACGTAATAATACCAAACATAAGCCATATTTTGATCAGTCGTACAATCGAGACAGTGAATCTGGTCTCTCCGTGTAATTTTTCTCCCTCCATGCCCGGCGTCGAGGGGTTAAAGTTGTTTATCGTATTCCATACACGTTTATCCGCTCTCAACTTCTGTCAACGATACTTTGCAAAAATAAATTCGAAGGCTTAGTCAGACTCGATAATTTCCCTTATCGGGAACGATATATTTGTTGATTGTTCGACTGGCCCGAAGCATAACTGCTTCTAATTGAACAAGTCAATTCTACGTGCACAAACTTACTCGCTGGGCGAGCAACGCTCGCAGGTTAATTCGTGCTCCGTTGGCTGAGCAAATAGAAACCGGCCATGGAGTTGCACGGAATTGTTTGTGTTATAGAGAAACCGGTGGCACGATTCTAGTTTCGAAAAGTTTGAAAAAAATTTGCCACCGCTTGAATTATACTGCTGCTTGTGTTGGTTCAAGGGAGATTGGATTTGGAAGTATTTTTTTTTTTCACGCTATCTCGAAAGGAAAAGTTTAAATTTCAAAGTTTTCCTTTAATCGATCGAGGATGAATTGAATTTTTTTTTTTTAATTTTTTCAGTACAGAAATGTAAGTTGTATTTTTATTTTCTGTCGTTTATAGAACAAATGGTTGCTCGTTTGCCGAGCCAGACACCGAATTTATGGCCTCTAAGACCGTAAGATTTACCTCTATCGCGCTATTAGCCGTGCAACAGCCTCATTTGAATTAATTAAATATCGTTACAGTCTAATCTCTATTCTCTTATCTCCCACACGTCGGCGATCTAATCTACGATATTAAAAAATGATTTCTAACCTAAAAAGAATCGATTAAATATATTTTTCGTATTTCAATTTATTGGAGCGATGTTGCGAAAAGTTTTTCAGCAAAAACTAATATTTCGAATATTTATTTGCCAAATTATAATTGTGGTACGTTAGGGCTAATATTTATATACCAAATTATAATTATTGTACGTTAGAGATAATATTTATTTACCAAATTATAATTATTATACGTTAGAGATAATATTTATTTACCAAATTATAATTATTGTACGTTAGAGATAATATTTATTTACCAAATTATCTACCTTGAATATTTATTTTTTAAATTTAAATATTAATATATTGGAAATAACGCGCGAAAGGAATTTTTATTTAACCGTCCTCTTTGAATATTTATTTACCAAATTATAATTACGGTACGTTAGAGATAATTTTTATTTACGAAGTTATCTACCTTGAATATTTATTTTTTAAATTTAAATATTAATATATTGGAAATAACGCGCGAAAGGAATTTTTATTTAACCGTCCTCTTTGAATATTTATTTGCTAAATTGTAATTTAATACAGCGAAAATATTTTACAAAAGGGATTTTTATTTAATGATGTATCGACTTTGAACATCTATTTTTTAAATTGTAATAATTTATAAAAGATTTCGAATACCTATTTTTTAAATTATAATTACAATCCACTGAAAATAATTTGAAACGGGAATTTTTATTTTCAAAAATGTATCTATCTGGAATGATTTATTTTCTAAATTATATTTGCAATTCAATTGTAGTAAAATGAATTCGCGGAAGAATTTTCATTTTAAAAGATTATTGAAACAACGTTCCTTTTTAAGGTTAGAATAATGTTGTTTGACAAATGAAGAAAATAGGGTAGAATAACAAGTCAGAAGTAAGAAAGAGATAAAAGGTTGCAGAAGAAAGAACGTAAAGAGAACAATGAGCTAGAAGGCTGAGGCTTGAATTATGCAAAACGCTATAGCCACTTTCTACGAGAGTTAAAACGAACTTGGTCGACTGTCGGCCATATTGTGGAACTAGTACAATTATACTCAAGATACTAGTTCAACAACAACATATTTTTTTACATTTTTATTTTCAACACTTAACCAGCCACCCTAAAGTTTTAAATTTTATTCATAATTTTACAATCAAAGATTTATAAAAAATCATAAAATTACTATCTGTGAAAAAGGATTTATACGATTTAAAAAAATTTCAGGAATTTTGGAAATGAACTTTTAAAAGATTAGAAATTAATTTTTAAGGAGTATTGAAAATGTTCTAAGGTTAGGAGAATTGTTTTTCTAAATTGGAATGAATACTGTGCAGAATTTGAAATTTTGAAAACTGGGAAACCTATTTATTTATTTCCAAATTTTTGATAATTCTGAATACTTTGGAATTTAATTAATCTTTATTTCAAAATTTCCTAAAATCCGGAAAAATCTACAATTTTAAACAATTGTTATATATTTAAAAAATTTAGCAAAGGTTCTAACCACAAGAAATTTGGAAGAACCATGCAAATATTATACACGAATTCATTCTTCAAGTTTAATAATTAAAAGAAGATAGAAAATTCTGAAGTTTGCATAATTTAAAAATTGAAATTTTTAATAATTCAGTAAAATCTAAAGGGTTGTAAAATTAAGAAATAAAAGATTTACTAGCTGAAATATTTCAACATTAATAAAATTTAAAACATTAGCCTGATTTCATTAAATTAAATTTTTCCAGCATTCATTTGTTTACCAAGGATTACACGTGTTTTTAATGAACTTAACTCGAAGATACTAGCATCTAGTTACTATATAGTAACGTTACTGGAGGGTGAAATGCTACTTTAACAAATTAATGTGTTGCATCCGGCGCGTGATATCTTCATTAATGTTTCTTCCTGAATGAAATTAGTTGGTAGCAGAACCTTTGTTAAAACAACACGTTGCAGAAATATCGTTCCCCTTAAACAAGCTAATTATACACGCGTTGTGCTCCTTTGAGTAGATTCCTCCAATGATTATTTTCCCGAACGAAGAAGTAACCAGAAAAAATTCGAGGATCAAACGAGGCTAATTCAAATGAGGCAAAATTAAATTAAACACGTGTCTCGTATTTCTCACAAAGCTGAATGGATCATCTGGTTTAAAACAAAAATTGAAGAACGTTCTCAACGTCTGTTTCCAGATCACTATACTTGGTATAAAAAATTGTAATTTTAGAATTTTTTAGATTCCTAATCAGATTTTATAAAAAATTCAGAAATTAAAATAAAATTCAGCCACTCTGAAATTAAAAACTAATTATAAAACTACAATGCTGTAATTAGGAAGCATTAAAATTATGACTTAAAAATTCTAAATCAATTTTGCAAATTTTTTAAAAATTGTATAATCCATCGTTGTAAATTATCTAAATTATCACGAATAAAATTAAGGACTCAATAGTAAAAATATTTATCTCCTAAAAATTACTCTACTAAAATACACTTAATTTTATTTATAGAGCAACAAAAATATGAGACCCTGTTTTAAAAAATTTCGAAACCATCAAATTCTGAATTAAAAAAAATAATAATAATAAATTAAATAAATTTTTGTCACGATGAAACAAAAATTAGCCTATTCAGGTCAACCAACCTCAATGAAACAAAAATTAGACTCTTTTTATTATGACCAACAGATAGTGGGACAAAGTTGCATAGAAATCTCTCATAAATAAATTAAACGGCCAGTTTAAATCGTATCTCGGGGGATTCCTCGAGGAACGGCCATCGTTTCCGGTCGAAATGAATTTTTCCCCTAGGGGAATTACCACTAGAAACTTCCCACTGAAAAGGTTGCGTTCGTGATTGGGAATTGTTATTTTTATTTTTTTTATTCTTTTTTTTTATTTCTTTTTCTTTTTGCACGATTTGAGAAATCGATAATTCTGTTCAAACAGGAAGCTCGTTAAGCGGGTGACCGAACTTGGTGAACTGGAACTTCCTCCATTTCTTCCTAGTAACTTTTATCTCGTCTGTTCGATTCTGGATAAATCGAGGAATTTTTCGTCGCTCGAGAAATGTTAGTTTTATTTTTTTTACGCGAGAAAACTTTTCAGGATGATGACTTTATCGATCGAATGAGCAACGGTGGTAGAGAAAAATATGAGCGAATTTTTTGTTTTGCCACGAGTTTTTTAATTCACTTTTTATTCCAAGTGATTTTAAGTAAATGCGTTTGTGGATCTGTTTGTAGATTGTTTCAAAACAATTTTTTGATTAAAAGTTTGCAAAAAGGAGAAGATGAAAAATTGTTTGAAATTGAATTTCTCAATTGTTGTTTTAAGACAGTTCGAAAACAGATTTTGAACGTCCGTTTTATTTTTCATGCCAAAGCAAACATATTAAAATAACTAGAACCGTGGATTCGATGACATTCTTCCAAATTAATGTACTGATACTACTTCAAATAGTTTGTAACAAATAATAGTCGACGAAATACCTTGAAACTTTTAAATTCTCATTTTGCAAATTTTTTTTAACACGGTAAAGAAATCAGAAATGAAACAGCTGTATTGAATTTCCTCAAAAAAATTATACGTTTGAGAAAAGAAATTTAAAAGAGGATATTAAAAAGACAAAAATATATTCCACTGTACATTTATAATAAATAAAATAATCGCGGTACGTACTTGCAAAAAATAAAACTGTATTAAATATCCTCCAAAAAAAAAAAAATTATTTATTTAAGAACAGTATATTTATACACGATATCCCAAGCAATATAGGCTGGAACGTTTACTCGCGATATCCTTGACTTAGGAATTTCTTATGGTGGGGAGCGGTCGCCGTCTATAGCGAGGCTCTCCCCACTCCAGCTCAGAGTTACGAAAGCGACTATCCTCGCGGCTTAACATTCAGTTGCGTCGCGGCAATATAAGAGTGTATTTCGTTGCGTCGTTTCATGTGTGCGCCTGCTGTGACTGAGGTCATCGACCCTTGGCGTTGTAAACAGTAGCATAGGACTCGAACTTCTTGGAATTCCTCACGGCCACTCGTGATGCTGTTTTCGACCATTGGGTGTCCTTGTAAGTCCGTTTCCTTTTTTTTTCTTTCTTTTACTATATCGCGTTGCTCGAACAGAAAATATTCAAGCTAATAGATTGCAGACCAGGTTAATTTTGTTATGGAAAAAAAATATTCTGCAAAACAATATTACCTAATTGTTAGAAATATTGTAATAGCTATCCATGTAGCATTTAGTAATCACTTTAAAATAAACTCATAATAATAAAAAATATATATATTCTCTGATATATCGATTCAATATATAATTCGAAATTTATTTATACATATTATATGATTATGAATTTTTTAATTACGATTGATTACAGTTCTTTTTTTTATTTTAATTTGAGTAAATGAAATAAATTAGGTAATAAATTAGGTATTTTTTATTTTATATTCCAGTTAAATATCCACGTATTTATTTTATTTGCTACAATCTTTTATTTTTTGTTTACTGGAATAAATTTTAAAAATCGGGAAATATCTAAAATTCCTTTTATTGTTAAATATTCGCAGTTTACTATTATTAAAAAATTATTATATTTCTCGTTAACTACTCTAATCAATCTTAATTAACAAAAATTTTGAATAAAGTGGAACAAGAAAATAGTTAAGGATAGAAAAAAATTGCGAAAAATGAAAAAACGCTATGAAATCATTAAACGAAACACATTGTTTGCAAGTTCTATAATTACTAGAGTCTCAGGTGGCAAAGTTCGTCGAAACCAAAGTTGCTGTAGCTTCGGTGGCAATTTAAAGTTTAATGTCGCGGAAGGTTGTAATTAATTACCGACCCTAGGAGCTCCAACCTGGTCTGCTGTTTGATTAGCTGTTCCAAGTAGCGGAAATTTAAGATATAATTTAATATATTGTTCAATTATCGAGTCGAAGTGACGACGTTTTGGAATCGAAATTTACAAGCCGCAACTAAGATCAATTTTTTGCTTGAGAAAATTAATTATTTGGAATATTCATGTTAAGGTCATTTGGAAAGAATTGTTCTGTATTTTGCATCTGGATAGTAGAAAAACGGTTGAAAAGTTTTTAACAAGCGATATTTCTCTGGAATCGAGAAAGTTTCTTTCGTTGTTAGACAAAGAAGTTTGAAAAACTCCTTTTCTTAGAAATGTAAGCGAATGGAGGAACATTTTTCTTGATGGATAAAGGAATTATTTCTTGGCACATTTGAAGAATGAATTCGTGCATAGTATTCGCATGGTTCTTCCGAATTTCTTGTAGTTAGAACCTTTGCTAAATTTTTTAAATATATAACAATTGTTCAAAATTGTAAATTCTTCCGGTTTTTAGGAAATTTTGAAATAAAAATTAATTGAACTCCAAGGTACTCAGAATTCTCAAAAATTTTGAAATAAATAAATAGGTTTCCCAATTTTCAAAATTTTAAATTCTGCACAGTTTTCATTCCAATTTAGAAAAACAATTCTCCTAAACTTAGAACATTTTCAATACTCCTTAAAAATTAATTTCTAATCTTTTAAAAGTTCATTTCCAAAATTACAATTTCTCCAATTACAAAACTAATTCTAAAAATAAATTATAAAGAGTCTTTTAAAATTTCTCAGAATTTTTAACGACCAAAATTTGTTTCCAATTCTAATGAACGAACGAGTTTGAAATTTTTCCACGATTTCCCATGCGAAAGACAATTACTCACGGTCGATAGATCTTTTTCTCCGCTTAAACCGAGTTTCGAGGGCGACAGAGGATTGATAAAATTTTTTTTTATTAAAATTTGTCGCTATCAAAATTCACGATACTATTTGCAATGCGAAAGCAGCGATACATATTCATATCCACTTTGTGTAGTTTGGAAAATACATTGTAATAGGTTTTTTATTGCGTTTATTCGGCAAAAAAAAAAGGAAAAAAATTCTGCTCGAAAGTCGAGTTTAATTAAAATACAGCAGGGAACAATTAGATTTTTTTTTTCATTTTGAACATATGAAATTTTTATTTAATCGGAAAATGTTAAAGGCTCCTGTGAAAGGTAAAAAAATTGGATTACAAAATTTTTATGAAGATTAAAAAAATTTGTATACCATGTTAAACTTTTAAATGATCAAAATTTTAATTTTTTATTCCTTGAAAATTACCGGGGGAAGAAATGAGAGTGCATAAATGTATTTTGGTATATTGGTATCGAAATGCTCTGACATTGTGAATAATAACTGAAGTAAATCCCTGATGTAATTTTCATGAAGGCATCAGGTCCAATAAATGTTCCCCATAGGCGTCGTTACAGGAGGCGTGAGAAGATTTTAAATGAACCTATGAAATTTGAAACAGTGTACCTTTTTCCTTTTCCAATAATAATTTTAGCTCTGGTCAGGAGCTAAGAGGTCAATAAAAATTAAATATTTAATTAATCGCTCTAAAAAATTTGAAATAAACTGTATTTTAGTCCAAGATACAATTTGAATAATTCCAAATTTTAAACGAAGTCAATTTTTATCCGAATGACAATTATAATAATTCAAAACTTTTAAGTAAAGTTTTATCCATCCAAATTTTTATCCAAAAAACGATTTTACTAATTCAGGACAAGGTCCATGTTTATCCAAAGAACAATAATATTCTATATCACAACTTTTACAATTCCAATATCACTGATTTTATTTCTAATTTAAAAAATAAAAGAATCTTCATATTTTTTGCTTCGAAAAATTAAATAAATTTATTAAATAATTTTAAATTTATCAAATAATTATAAATAAAAATGATTTAATTTAAAAACATTTTGCAAAATAGAATTTAAAACACTTGATCGCTCATCGTTTTTGGCGAGCAAGTTAGGTTATGTTGGTTCGATGGCCTTCAGTTCAAGGTTAAGTCATATTTATCAAGTTTCTTGGATAATTTTCTCAAGTCTGATAAACAAAGGGTGCACGGTGGCGTAAATTATTAAATAGCAACGAACAAGTGACGCGTGCAAAACGGATCTCTGCTGGTGCAATCGATTTGTGCAGCTGGCTGCAGTCGTGTATTATCGCGACGATTCCAGCCGAGGAAGTTAGCTTGACCTAGAACTCTGGCAATCTGGCTAGAGCCGTCCCGTTTCGGTTGGCCTATGAAATACCTAAATCATCCGGTAACGGCTCGCAGAGGAGAATAGGTATCGCGTGGAAACGAGCCTTTAACGATAAAGGGCAGGGAAACTGGAACACTTTCGATGTGCACGGTCGAAAGGCTGAGATTGTCCCACGCATTGCGATCTGATATTCCAATTAAGTTGAGAATGGCTCGGTGGACTTTGGAAGCAATTTTTGGATTTCTGTTCTGTGGGATTATTGGATTAAGAAATTATGTATTTTTTATTTTTCTAACTTTTTAATTTTGGATAATTTTAATTTTTAGAAATTTGATTGTATTAATTTTGTAAGGAACTTTTAATTTTGGATCATTTTTATTTTTAGAAATTGGATTATATTTTATTCTTTTAAGGAACTTTTAATTTTGGATAATTTTAATTTTTAAAAATTGGATTATATTAATTTTATAAGGAATTTTTAATTTTGGATAATTTTAATTTTGGATAATTTTAATTTTTAGAAATTGGATTATATTAATTTTTTAAGCAATAGTACTATATTTTGATTTTTAGAATCTTGGGTTCTTGAATTTATGGTTTTTAAATTTTGAATTTATGGTCTTTTTAATTTTTAGAATTGGATTATATTAATTTTTCGAGCAGTGGTCTAATATTTTTTTTTTTTTAGAGTTGAAGATTTTTGAATTTTAGGGTTCTAGATTTTTTAATTTTTAAAATAGAAATTTAATGATTTCTCGAGCAGTGATCTAATATTTTTTTTAAATTGAGGATTTCTCAATTTAAGGGTCCTATATTTTGAATTTTCTAACTCGGAATATATTCATTTTATTCTAACTATAGTCTGATTTTTTGGCAGTTCGATTACATTAAAATACTAATTTTATATCGGTTCAAATTTTTAACCTAGATTTCTTTGGAAATGTAATTTTAGATTTTTCAAATTATTTAACGCAATGAATTTTCTTCCATTTATGTCATATAACTTATAACACTAAACTCTAACTACGTGATTCTAAAACTTTGTGGCTACTTAAGTTAAAAAATAGTGTAACTATGTATCGAGACGATAAATCGTGTTAAATGGCATCGTCGGGGCCGTCCCTCGTTCCGTAAAACGTTAAATTGGTAAAGGTCGACATCTAAAGCTCTCTAACGATCAAGGAAAAGAATTTCCACAGAATTCTGGCACATTTTCCTGGCACCAGGAAATTCGACGATTTTCTCGAAACGTTCTCGCCCTATTAATAGTATTTTCATTTATAGTTTAAACCTGCAATCAATTTCCTCTCATTTATTATAAATTTTCAATTTTAATATAACAATTTCCATTTTCCATAAATTCAATCGTCAGATAATTAACATCGGTATTTTCAATTTTCTAAATAAAATTAAATTTGAAAAAAGTTTATTTAATTTTAGTAATTTTTATAGATTTCAAATTTTTCTCATAAATCAATGAATAATATTTTACAAAAAAGCAAAATATATAGTATTCTTCAATATTAAGTAGATTTCGTATTAATTATAAAAAAACTTTCTATTGTTACAACAAAAAGTAGACCCTCGAATATTTTAAAAGATAAAATCAAAATAATTAGAAAAATTCTTCGTGTTCGTTGAATATCCAAAGTTTCAAAAAGAAAAAAAAATCTGTTTTATTGTCGAAGCCAGAGAAATTTGATTATGCAGACAGAAAATCCTCCAATGATCATATTCTCTCGGAAATTCAGTCAGAAGGAAACAAGAAGTTGTCTCGAGAAATATTCGAGTCTCTCTGCTAGTTACACGGACGCATTTAAATAAGGCGGACGACTCGAAAGCCAATTATAAACGCGCTACTCGACAATAAACGAAATCCAGATGCGCTATACTCTCTCTTCCTCGCCCTGTCCCTGCCCTTTTCTTCGTTAGAATCTCGAGCGAGCATGAAGAACAAATAATTGGAGCGGAATGTGCAAATTGCAGGCTGAGGAGTGATAAAAAAGTAAAGAATTCTTGGAGGAACTGGGGAGTAGGATTTGTTTGTGCAATCTGTAGTGATTCTCGGCAATTTTCTTCTTTTATGGCGTGAAAAATTAGGTCGTGAAGCTTGCTTGGGATTTTCTTCAGTTTGGAGCAACAAATTAGTCTGTTAGACTTCCACAGAATCTTCTCAGTTAATGGATTGATAGCTCAGGTTGAGACAATTTAATTAGTATCAGTGGTTGAGCTAACCAAGCTAGTATCAACGGCTGACTTATTTCGCAGAAAAATACTATTGCTACTTATAATCAGATTTTCAGATAATGAAGTATTAAATTTTTGAAAATCCACTTTAGTTGGTTTCTTGGAACAAGAATTCTGAGAAATTTGTTCTGAGATACTAGGATAGTATTACTCGATTTTAAAATAGCGAGTATTGCAGTATTCAGTGTTATGATATCCAGTTTTTAAATATTCAACATTTTTATTTACAACGATTTTAAAATACTCGGTTCTTTGTTCTGTAAGTTAATATAATTCCATACTAGAATTCTGGGTTTCATAGTAGCTAGTATTCCAACGAACCAACTCGATACTAGAACCCACAACTATACTAGTCAACTATAGAACCCGATACTTCTACTCGCAACTTAGTATCTCGTTTCCGAACCCACCATTCAGTTACTATATTACAATGAAACCATCTCATACTGGAACCACACTTAGATACTAGCCAAAATACTCTACTTTTCTGAAAGTAAATAATTCTACCAATACTTATCAGTGGACTACGGATTTTTATGCATTGATATCAGTCGTAGCAATTTTTTTTT
>SMSQ01001892.1:2791-21015 GCA_019453375.1 Ctenoplectra terminalis | reverse complement strand
ATATTTGTTCAATAAAAAATCCGGTTGTTTATTATTGATGGAATAAAATGCAAATTTGGTGGAGAACAGGGGTTGAATAATTATTCAAACAGTTTCGTATCGGTAATTAATTCGCGTCGGTGCGTTCGTTTGTAATTTTCGCGGAATATTTATTCGCGTCCAATTGTACGTTGAGGAATCGACGATTGTGTAGGATTTTAATTTTAATTTTCATTCATGAATACATCGAGTTAATTTTAGAACGGTTAGTTTTAGTATTCAGTGGGTTGTTCCATTTTTGGGGCAATGATTACCATTTCTGAGGAGCTCGGAGGTGCATATCACAAGAGGGATGGTGTTGACCTATTTAAAAAATAAGTGCACTTCATTTTTTAAATATATTCATGATTAATTCGCTTGCTATACTTGTTTAGACTACTTTCGTTTGGTTTTTGAATTAAAAATTGAAGTTGAGTTAGTATCACAGGGTAAAATACTCGAGCTAGTATCGAAGCTTATACTAGTTGAGTTAGTATCAAACCTTAAATTAGCTGAGTTAGTATCAAACCTAAAATTATTTAAATTAATATCAAATACTGAGTTGGTTGTGCTAGTATCAAATATTAAATTAGCTGTATAAATATCAAAATTAGAATATACTCTTTCAAAAAATTCAGACATCAAGAACATGACAGAGGAAATCTTTCTAAATAAAAAGTTCTAACCTGGATCTTCTATGCATCCATTAGTGTAATATCCGTTTAGGTGATCCGAGGGATCGTTTAAAAAAAATATTAGATTATCTTCGCCGTGAAACCGCAGAAATCGCGTTAACGTGTTCGGAAGAATCGATGCTAACGACGATCGGATCAGCGTGTGACGTGAAATGGATCGATATTCCGCATGGAGGCACGCGGCCAGCGATTTTTCATAGCTGCATGGAACTGGAACGAAACCTAGCTAACCGAGAACTCGAAACAATCCATGATTAAACGCAAAATTGATTACGAATGGAAAAAAGTTGAACAAGTCTTTTAACGTTCTTTCGAAGATAGACTTATGAAAAAAATTTTTTGAATTTAAATTATTCTAATATTGGGCCACGTTTTGTGTATATTAAATTTTTAATGTGTCGCAAAATAAATTGATGTATTTGTCTGAACCACTCTGAGTTCGAAGTTTGAAGGACATGGGTCTAGTAGGCACGATTTAATTTATAACGACTGCAAACAAAGTTCGAAAAACGCTGTTCTAAAGATCTCTCGCATAATAATCCAACGTAGACGGTAACCGGACATTAGTATCACCTTTAGTCGACAGTCGTTCTTAAGTAGTAAGAACATGGTCGTCGAAAACGATTTCCCAACTAGAGGTTCACGCGAGATCATACTAATCCTCAGGAGCTACCCGTTTCTGGGTTAATCCTCCAAGCGATCCGGTCGATAAGAGAACTATGATAAGCCGAATACTCGTTCGGAAACTCTTCGCATTAAGGTACCGCGCCAATCTTCCACAGCAGACTCCAGATGCAAAATACTAGAATTCTTTTCACCAGCAATCCAATTATCAAATCTTTCGGAACCCGGAAAAGTAAAAAGAATCTGAAACTAACCAATGGTACTCCAAAAGAAAATTCAGAACCCCAAACACCACCAGTGCCACGAGACATAGACCTTAACTCTTTCAGCCAGCAAGCGAGCCAGCGAACGAGACACCATAACAGATCCCATCAGGCACCAGACCCGGACTGACGAGAACGATCCTCGCTGTGATGATCCCGGAAATCCGTCGGAAATCAGGATTCGATCGTCCCTGACACGAGCCGCGAGATTACCAGTGCTGTTTCAGAAGCGATCCAGTCGATCTGCCTGCCTAGCCCAGTTAAACTCCTCCGCCCCCTCTATCCTCTGCCTTCCGGGGCTCCGGTAAACCTATCCCATCACTGGATCGACGAATCCCCATCGAGGAACTCCGCAAGATGGATGACGATGACACGGACGAGAAACGAGAATCCGTAACTCTAGTGAACAAGCTGTCCCATAAAGAGGCAAAGACCAAACTACTAATCTCGACATCCAAATTCACGTCCGTGTCGTCCAGGCTCGGCATCCGACAGAGGAACTCGACAGATGATTCGGACACCATGGAGTGCGCTTCGGAAAGCGAGGTAGAGAACATCCCTAAGGACGAGGAGACACTCGAACCGATCGTCACTGATGAGAAAGGGAACAGGATCTCGGGCAGGGACAGGTATTCCCTGGATGTGCCGGAGGAAGCAGAATTCCTGGTGATGAATCGTCAGAAGACCATGACCAGGACCAGTCTGAGGGTCAACGAGGAGGAGATCGGGGCGTCTAGATTTATCGGGACCAAGCTAGGCCTCTTACGTAGGAGTCCTCAATCTTCGTCCAGTCAGGAGGAGTATGAGCCTGAGGTGAAGAGCCTGAGCAAGATTCAGAAGCAGCAACAACAGCAACAGCACCTACTGACCACCGGGACTAGTAGCCAGATAACGGCCAGGTCGATGGAGAGCCTGAGAACCTCTAGGAACTTCCTCAGTGCCGACGACCGGTACAGCGAGGACTCCAAGTCTTTGGAATCCCTGTCGCTGTCTTCGGAGACTCACGTGGCTGGCTCTAAGAGTCACTACAGGAGCTTCTTGACGTCCTCTACCAAGGATGTTAGAAGGATCGTGACGGTGGAGTCTAAGAGTAGCGAGAACCTTCACAGGGAAGAAAGTCTTAACGCTGAGGTCAGACGTGGGCTGTTTGCCAATACCGGATTGGAGAGAAAGATCCCTCAGCACCTGAGCCTACCACCGCCGTCTAATATGTTCTCCTTGACCAGTCCAGGTGGCAGTGACAGGAAGATTACTATTCTGAGCCCACATTCGCCGGTACAGACCACGGAATTCCAGTTCTTGTCGCAGACCTTGAAGACCAGACGCAAGAAGGCTATCGTCTTGCCGAGGTTGGTGTTGCCCAGAAGCGAATCCGAGGTGTTCTTAGAGTGAGTAGTTAGATTACACGATAGATTGAGCTCTTGGTTTCGCTGTTGGAGACAATGTTGGATGGATGAGTTAGTGTTGTGACAAACTACCATATCGTTGTCGAACCCAAATCCGAACCCAACCCAAACGTAACCTGAACCCAACCCGAACGTAACCCGATCCCAAACCCAATCTGAACCCGTTCAAAGTATTCAGTACTCGGGATTCCATGTTTTCAGACATTATTATCAACTATTTTCTTCGTGCATTTCCTTTCGGAAGTCATGAAACCCTATGGACTAAACTTTGTAGCACGTATTCGACTCAAATTAATTTTCTCTAGATCATTGCTCGAAGAATGACCCTAAATGGCCACTAGCCCTAGACTCTAGTATAGTTTAGCATCTCACAAAGAATTTGGCTGTTGTTTTTCGAGTTCTAACAAAAGTTTCCATGAATTACTTCCGAATGACAGTTTCATTAGAAAAGGAAGTTGACGCGTGACCTTTCCCCTATGACCGTTTCAAAGGGTTAACTTGTAATTGTTCTGCTGACCCATGACCGGTTCCTTTGCATAGGCAAACAGGCCGGTGTTTAGATTTAATTGGATTCGGCGTAGCGCGGCTCCAAAGCGAATTTTGTTGCCTCTAATTAGAGTCGAAGAAACTTTATGGTTAGCTTAATATTTGTGTTAGACGTATAGGAATTTCGTTGGTTTATGAATATTTTAGTTTAGAGCACTCTGTGAATAATATATCCTGATGCTTCTGGAAATTCCAAGTTATAGTCTCGCGTGCTCTTTGGTGGAGTTATACTTGGAGTTTAATCCAATTTGAGCATACGGCGACTCACCTCTCGTATTTACAATTCCATATTTTTTAACGTTTTTAAATAACAAAATACGTAGACACAGGAAATAATTTTAAGATATATTTATTTGTCTGGATTTGCAAAAGGGTGAAAGGGTTAAACGTTACCACCCTTATAGTAAAATTGGAATTCCTTTTTTTTTATTTTTAATATTAAAATTAAAATTTTATTTATATACTGTCATTATACTAAAATACGAATTTTTTTCTAATATTTTAAACAATAAAGTTTGAATCTTATTTTTGTACTCCCTCTGTACTAAATTTGGAATTTTTCTTTATTTTTTAATACACTTTTTGAGTAATAAAATTTGACTCTTATCTAAAGTTTCGTCTGGAACTATAAAATTGATTTATGCAGTACAATTGATGAAAATTGGAAACAGATAGGAAGCTTGAATGTGACATTTAGCCTAACAAGTATACGTTAGGGAGATAGTGTAAAACAAAGGCGAAATTGTCGTGATTATGTCGAGTCTCTATTCGTGTCGTGAGCGATCAATCTGTTTCCACTGATCGTTCGTTCTCGGCTCGAGCAGTTTCGAAAATTGGATATGTTAATGGACTGATTTGATTCGATGCCCTCGCATGAATTTCCGTTCCGTTGGTGCAATTTCCGTTTCGACCGTTCAGGCTCGTTTAATTATAGCAATTTCTATCTTTGGAATTAAAAACAGTTTCGAAAAAGACATCAAATATTATATATAAAATAAAATATTTTTTGTATACAATTACAATTAATTCTATATTTATTAGTTTCGTCGAGTTCAAAATTATAATATAATACAAGAAATTTATTTTAATAGAGGTTTTGCAAAATTCGATGCAAATTGGAATTAATTTTACCAAATTTGTTCTGTCAAAAACATTGCTAATATTTAATAATTAATTCGAATAATGAAACGATCGTTATCGCAAAAATTCAACTCGAATATTGTATAATGACAAATTCCTTTAATTTAGAAAATTAATATTTTACTAATTTATTTCGCCCGATGCTGGAGAAAAATGATAACGAAACAATTTTTTCGAGTCTCTTGTTAACGTTCCTCAAATTTCCTTTTGTAAATTTTATACGGTGAATTTCGTAGGAGGATCGAGACTGAAAAATCCGAATCGATGCTCATGTGAGGTACTGTTCACTTTTTTTTTTCACCAAACGCTTTACCAAGATATGCACTCGGTGATTTTTTTTTTTTTTCAACGGGTTTGAAATATCGAACGTTGCTGTGGAAACAGCCTTTGAAGTTGTACGTTGGATAAAAAATAGGACGAAAAATACCCTTGCTGCGCGTCGGATATTTTTCACGGCTAAAAATAACAAAAATGTTATCAAGATAGAATTTTCTGAAGCTTTTACAGTGAAAGAAAATTTTAATACAACAAAGCTGTGATTTTTAAAATTGTGTACCCTCCGGATTTCAAATTATATTTAATGTTTCCTTCGCTCCAGAGTTAAAATTAATAAGATGTTCAGTTCGAATAAATACTCGAATAAAAATTAATAAGATTATTCAGTTCGAATAAAAATTTCGTATTATTGAATCGAATGTTGATTTTAAATCGTCATTTATTGCCGAGCGGTGTAATCCACATCATATTGCAGAGAATATTAATTATTTATCGTTTCCAACGTATTCATTTATATTATATTACCGAGTAATTACAATATGGAACAACATTTCAGATTATTTCCATTAATTATTTGTGTACGATATCTAGTTGACGCAAATATTAATTATACCATTAATACGAGAACAGACAGATTTCCAACTAAAATACGCAACTTTAAATCATTGTATGCTCCACGATATCATGCATTTATCACTCGCTATTCATCGCGCGCATCAAATAACATAAATCTAATTAATAACAGTTTATTGAAATTTAACCAGGAACCCATCTTGTAAATAACTTAACTGCAATTAAATAACCGAATTACCCGACACATTTACAACTCTGTAAATTTCATTTGCTCCTGAAAATATGCCTAAATAAATTTTTCAAGGATCCTCTGTTGAAGTTTTGCAAAATGGGATTTTTATTCACATTTATATTTTTCAGAATGTAACGAAAAAGGTGGAAGTTTTTACAAAATTATTTCACCCACTAGGTATTATATAAAGTACCATAACTTAGATACTTTATTTATTTAAAAATCCACAGTCTATTTATTACGAAAGATATGGTAAAAACTGGAAAACCTTGTCGAATGTCAACGTATCGATGTCAATTTCTAACTCAAAACGTGTAAAGAAAAATCTGAAAATTTTTATCGAAATTATATTGAGAAGATACAGGGAATCGTGCTCTTTAAAACGCGCTTTTTTTCAAGCCGATATCTCAATCCGTTCCCGAGATATAGGCCTCTAAAGTTTTACAGCGCTCAGCGCTCGGGTTACTACTATACTAGCGTAACCCACTTTTCTCTAGAGCGCGTACGCCGTTAGTAAGTATAGTAAAAACCCAGTGACTCAATGAGCGCTGGTGACCAGCCTGCCGCGTAACTATAGTAGGGCTGGTCAGTGAATAAGTGCGAGCGAGAGATCCGAGCGCCCGAGTGAGACGCGCATAGTCGGAACATTAAAAATTACGGTCCTCTTCAAACGACGATATCTCGAAAACGGAACGAGGTATCGGCATGAACCAAAGGGCATTTTAAAGAAGAAACTCGCCCGCTCCTACTGGCGCAAGGGCAATTTTCTGCGACGCTGTGCTCCCGAATTACGACCAAATTAAAAATATAGTTTTTTAACGCAGTTCTAGGGAATACGATGGCTAGTTCCTTCTCATTGAAATGGGTACTGCTGGTGGCTTTTTGGTATAATTGGATATAAACAGGGTGGAATTGTTACTTGAGGCTATTTAAATTATAGTTTGACCAGAAATTTTGAAAAAAAAATTGGAAACATTGAAATTGATAATGGGAGGAATGTTAATCTTAGAATTTAACGTTAAATTTAAATACGTGAAGGACAACAAATAATTTTTTTAGAATTTTGCGCAGAATAGAAATAGGTTTAATTTAACGTTATTTGATTTCTGGATTTGAAGAGTTGTTTAGAGTTAATAATTGAGATCAAAAATTTTATATCGTGTAATTGATGTGAACAAATGAATTGGTTGACTGTTAAATGAAAATTTGGTTGGATGCCAATATATTATGAATTATATTACGAATATCAGATTAATTGTACTGACATGCACGTTAAATAAATTTTAGATACGAATTGATTAGTGAACGATGTATCATTTTGCAATTGGACGGGTTGGTGGGTTATGGAGGGAGCAATGAGACTTTGATACATATCGTGTATCGAATCGGCGAACAATCGATTTGTGTTATCGCGCTGCTTCTCGTTTGTTTCTGGAACGGGCTTTCGTCGCGTAGATATGCTCGCGGAATTAATTTGCAACTCTAATCGCGTTATAACGGGCCACCAGGTAATCGTTAATTATCGTACCTCGGCGAGAGTTCGATTCCGAATTGTGCGGAGCGTACCTTTTTGATTTTTGAAAATTGGAAATTTTTGGGATTATTCAATTCTGGAAATTGGAATTTCGGACTTCGTTTTGCAATTTTAAATGATTCTTTTTCCATAGTTGTTGAATTTTTAAAACAATCAAAGTTTAGAATTTTTTAATTTTGCGAAAAATTATGCTTTGAAATCCTAGAATTTATTCAAAATTCGGGAACACTCTTCGTAATTCTTGGATCTTCAAAATTATTAAAATCTAGAATCAGTTTTCAAATCTTTTATTTTTCCCGATTAAAAAATTTTCAAAATTATTAGACTTACAAATCAACATTGAAATTTTTCAAATTCACCTAATTTTTCAATTTTTTAAATTTCTAAATCTAGGAATAAATAAATTTATTACCTAGGAAAATATATTATACCTAATCTAGGAAAAAATAAATTGATATTCACGTTTTTAGTGTGTTCTGTTATGTTTGGATCGTGAAATTTGTAATCATTGAAACTGAATGTCAACAAAGTTGATTGTTTTACAATCAGAATTATACGCTCCGAATTAATTTAGTCAAATTAATACTTTATCAACCTACTTATGGTTATCAGAATGACCCGGTTAATCATTCTCACCATCGAGAAACTAGGTTCATAAACTTAAATAATTTGCATGGTAACACTTTCCTACCCTTTAGAGTTTCTCATAAATAACAGCCTTAGAGCTGCTTACATTCTTGAGGGACAGCGTGATACTGCTCGTGTGCATGCAACGTTAACTATGTATATTTTCCTTTCGAACAAGGGTAAAAAGAAGGTGATGCGATATCCGACGTGTAAACGTCGCGGAGGCGTATCGATTCGTGTGTACACGAACGATAATAATTGTTTTCGACGCGTTGCCTGCCGCTTTGTGTCACGCTGACAGCGTTTCTACTCGATGATTGAAATTTAAAGGCACTCATCGATCGCATGTCATTTCTTCAAGAAACAAAATAAAAGCGAACTTTGAAAAGAAATTTTTTTTTGTCAAATAACGAGACAAAGGTTGACACGTTGCTTGAGTGATTTAATTATTTATAGTTACACACGCGAAATTTTTCCTGTAATAATATAATAACAAAAACAATTTTCTTCAGAATCTAATTTATATTTTTTCTTAGATTATAAATTTCCTATAACATAATTTACAATTTTTTCGTATAATACAAACCCCCCCTTTTTTTTTGTTATTTAATAACACCTAAAAATATCGTGAAATTTTATGAAATAATTTCCGTAAAATTTTTATGTTTCGAGAATCAAATTTTTTCTTTTCATCTTCAATTGTCCGGATCCGTTACTCCTGTCACCGGTTATATAATCACGAAACTGGTAGCATCTGCATAATACTGCAACTAGAATTTAATTATACTCATCAGACATCAGGGTTCTCGTAATTTTTCATGCACAAGTACGTCTGTTTCCACCTGGTCGAGCAAGTTCCCGTCTCTCGCTTCCGGTTCAGTTGCACGACAATGGTAATTCGTCGTGCAAACACGTCTCGGATGGACACGTGTGCACCGCGACGCGAAATATAACCGGTTGCTTGAACGATAACTCGATTAGATCGCATTGTTTGCCGACCCTGGTTGGAAACAGCCACGACGATCGACTCGAAATATCGGTTTCTGACATGCTAAGTGAATTTCTGTTTCGATTCTGCCCGACATTCGAACTCGAACACGAAACCGTGGATTCTGTTTCAAAGGGAATCGATACGGAACGGCGTGCTAGGGAATTTCGTTGCATTTTGTAACTGTACCCGGATGCATGCAAGAGATCAAAATGAGAGTTGAAAGGTTCATCTTTGCCCTGGTTTTATTGGACTTCGATCCATTTTTCGTTTGGCTAAATTGGTTCGGAAATCTGGTAACTTTTTGGAAGGCAAGGGTACATGGAGTTTGGATCTGGTAACTAAATAGGAAAATTTGTTTATTATATTTTTTCGTACGTCAACGGTATATAGATATATTGCTTCATTATTTTTTTAGTTTGTTACTAAATGTGAAAAGCATGGTAGCTTTTACCACCATGATATATGGTGGTAAAATTAGTTTAAATAAAATAGAAAATTTATTTCGGAAGGTAAAGATTTCTAAAGGTATTCTGGTTGCGATAAAAGTTAATATTGTACGGAGTAAAATTTGTTTAACAATTTAACGAAACCCTCATAAAGAATTGATGGGATCCCATAGTGATGTTCTCATGGCGCCAACATCAGAAAGCTTTCGTACTAACTGGACCAAGTGCTCTTCGGATAATACATTACTCTCTGTGGGTAACGTGCAACGTAGATGTTCGTTTTACCGACACAGAATCTTCCTAGAACAGAGTTTCCCACTAGAGAGTATAGTGGCAGCACCAAAACTCCTATAAAAAATCAATAACCAGGGCTTCTGTGGTGGTAAAGTAGTATCATCTTAGTTCATTCCTCGTTAGAAAGTTTTCTCGTTTCACTCGGCTTCTTTGTTACTAGATAATCGTGAACGAACAGGAGGCCAAGTTGAACAAAATTATATGGAAGCTGTTTGAGAAGTTCATGGCGTAGCAAAAGTATCTAAACTTGCTTTCCATTGTAATTTTTATATCCAGCGAATTTTTATAGTTTTTAATTATTTTAGTATCCCATCGAAAAAATTTTAATTAAAATAACAGTGTTCAGAAACTAGATTCCATCAAATTTTCTAAAAATCCCCCAAACTGTCGCACGATTTCTGCCAAGTTAAACCACGTGGAAAAAAAATCCCTAGGATCTATCTACGCCCTAGTACCTAAAGAATTTTCTCCATCATTTTAAATAATTAAAATACCTTGTGCCATGAACAAATCAGACTAATCGAAACCTAAGTTTTTTCAACACACATAAATCTATCTCCCAGCAATTTTTGTCACCAGAAATGGGAGAATATCAATTCCACCACCAATTCAAAGGTTCATCTTTACCAGATCGCATTACACGATTGCCTGAGCTCGTATTGCACGATATAGTAAAAACGACGTGGCTCCCCCTCTCCAGATGAAGTTTCAGGGACACCACGACCGCTTTCACGAGAGCCTAAGATGTTTCTCGAGGTTAAAAGCTTCGTTCGAGTGTTCGCGCTCGTCTCTGAGACGGTGAGCTGAAAAATGTAGATTCGATCGAGCCTCCAGGGGGAGGTTTAACGTAATGGAAGTAACTCGAGTTAAATTGTCGATCCGATAACCCTCCCTCATCCCTCGATATGCCTGATGCACGCTCGATTTAGGTCGATATGGATTCAGTGACGTTTCTAGGAAACTTTCTGACGACCTTTCATCCGGAGGAAAAAGGAATACATTTAAATCGAGTTCAAGTGGATGTCTGTGGAATCTTTTTTTGGATTTTCATTTTTATGGATGAAATAAATTTGAAAAATTTCTTTCCAGCGTTGGGAATGTCCGGTGTAATAATTCTAGGGAATTTGGGAAATGGAGGGACTAGGGATTTCGAACGGGATGCTAGTGACAATTATGTTTCTCAAAGGTTCTAAACGTAGCTAGGGATTTTTAAATTTAATTCCTAAGTGTGTAATCAGTCAGTGAATGATAAATGGCTAAGACTTAGATGCAACGATTCATTATTCATGCAGCGCAATAATTCACGGAACGTTTATTGGAAATCGTTCAGAAGCCTGTGATAAATTGCATCCTGTATGAATTAATCGCAAAATTCGACTATCTTTTGTAAAATAAAATGTGTAACTAAAATTTTGCATATTTCTCCCAAAATAATGTTGCGATTAACAAAGTTCAAGGAATACCAAATTTTCTTAACCTTGCAGATTCCTATACCACATAACCTCGAAATCACATCGAATCTTCTTTTATTTCAACGAAACATCGAACATATCTCGCAAAAAATCACCAGACGACGAATGTTTACTAATCGTGCAATTTTCCCCTAGAAAATCTAAAACTCGAGGAACCGATATAACGACCACGAAACGAAAAGAGAAACTCGACGCAGTAGCGGCACGATACATCATCGCTGCAAGCAGAAATTGTTAACCTTTAGCTTTTTCTTCGTTACACGGCCAGTTTCTTCCGTGATGCTAATAGTTAGCGTGCGTAGGGTCAATATTGCAACGAAATCGTTGACGTGGGTTGTAGGTAACCTACCACCTTCGCCTCCTACTCTGTCCACGGTGTTTATAACCATGACTCCGTGTTCGTTACGCGGGTCATGGTTCCCTGGCTATCGCCAGGATGAGATCTAGTGATTTTTCGCGTTCGTCTCGCCTGTTCTTCGTAACACCGTCGTTTCTCGCGTGTCTTAGCTCAAACGAGTCCTCGTGATAGAGAAGATCGAGAAGATTTATGGTCCGTTGGTTTTAGGATTGGTGTAGCGAAGGTTAGGTCGATTTCCGGGTGATTGATGGGAGGAGCATTAAGGAAGGTTAGGTTACAGTTGTAGTTGAGAGAAATGCTGATTGGTTTAATAATTGGATACGAGAGAACTCCGGTAGTTCGGTATTATCTTAGTGAGATATTCGGTTATTTCGGTATTCGATTGTTTGGATATTCGGTTTCTTAGGTATTCGGTTACTCTAGTACTCGATTATTTGTGTGTCCGGTTACATCGGTGTCCAATTACTTCAGTATTCGGATACCTCGCTATCAAATTACTTAAGTATCAAGTTACTTCAGCATTTAGGTTCTTCGATATCCAATTACTTTGGTGTCCGGTTACATTGGTGTCGGGTTACATCGGTATTCAATTACTTCAGTATTCGGGTACCTCGCTATCAAATTACTTAAGTATCAAGTTACTTCAGCATTTAGGTTCTTCGATATCCGATTACTTTGGTGTCCGGTTACATCGGTGTCCAATTACTTTAGTATTCGGGTACTTTGCTATTCGATTGCTTACGTATCCAGTTACTTCTGTATTTGATACTCCGGCATTTAGGTACTTCGGTATCCGATTACTTAGGTGTTCAATTACTTCAGTATTCGGCCGCTTCGCTATCCGATTACTTAGGTATCCAGTTACTCCGGTATTCTGATACTTCAGTATCTAGGTACTTAGGTGTCCAGTTAAATCTCTATTCGGTTATTTAGGTATTTAGGTACTCGATTATCTCGGTATTTAAGACACTGAGTATTCTGTTATTTTAGTAATCAGTTACTCGAGCTTCCTAGTATTTCGACATTCCATTACTGGAGTAATAAACTGTTTAAGAATTCGGTTATTTATGTATTCAGTTATTCGAGTATTTATTTGAATAACTGTTCGTTTTAATATCTGGTTATTTACGTGTCCTATTTTTTAAACAATCTTTCATTCGAGCGTTCGGTTCTTTAGGTGTTTATTTCCGTGAAATTGAGTACCTAGCGATTTTTATTTTAGTTCCCATTTTTTATTAGTTGACGGATTGAAAGGTCATAGCATCCGTTCGAACGGAGGGTCACGGTACTGCCGCTGCACCCTCCCAACATTCCATTGATTTTGAGCATCGTGGGTGTGTCACTGAGCACGTGGTTCCTCGGAGTACGCTGGGAATGTTCGTCTAAGCTATAACCATGAATGAAACCTAATTACATCGATTTTTAAATTACCTTCTTGCTTAATGAAACCCACTAAATTCTTAAAATACTTTTTTACATTTTACTGAGAACCTCGATTATTTCACCAAACTTTTTATCCTCCAATTCCAACATGGATATAATAAAAAATATATTCCTTTTTAGCTCGAAAGTGGACTGAAAATGTCCATCTTAACTCTAACTATGAACGAAACTTAATTTTAATAGTTTTTCAAATTATCTTCTCGTCCAATCAATTCCATTAAAGTCTTAAAATACGTCTCGGCTATTAAATAAAATAATAGAAAATTCCAAAGGATTCTAATTGTGTTATAATTTTTTTTGTAGTTTAATTTCACTTCGGAAATGAGAAAAAAAGTTATTCTATTTCTGAAATTTAGTTTAATTGATCTGTCTATAGCACAGGGAACCAGGACAGAAAGTTAGTATACAACGAAGTGCATAGCTGGTGCCCCATACAATTTTGTTAAACGCCTCTTCAAGCAGCGCAAGCGAAATAGGGACAAAACACGTGGAAGTTAGGGCGAAACGAGCTAGCTCATTGAAACTTCCCTTTCAACCATTGTGCACCTAACTTCTGTGTACGTGTGTTTCTGTAATACTCTGTGTTAACTCCGTTACATTGGAAACTCACTTGCATCGTAAACCATGCTAAACCAGAAATTATGCCAAGACAGAAACTGTGAAAGGAAAACTTAATATCTTTACCATGAAAAGGGAACACAAACGACGTAGAATATTTTTTCTAAGAACAATTATTAAATTGAGCTAAAGTTTGAAAACCTTTCTTCATTTTAATGCTACAAAAAATCCAATTCTACTGATAAAACTTTAATCCAAAACGAATTAAATTTCATAATTAGACTACACATTTTTATGCAAATTCATATCTCAGGGAATGTAATTAAAAAAAATAGAAGCTAGTTATCCCCATAATTTTTCAATTAATTCGGAAAAATCATTCCCGAACGATTTATAAATTTTGAGAGTTAGTTATTGACTTCGTTATATTAATATTCAGCGACGAACAACCCTCTTCAAAAATTAAAGCTTGGTTAAAACGAAATTACCTCAAACGTCCCCAATATTTTCCACATCTCTCTTCAACTTTAATTAACCCCCTAAATCGAGCAACACTCGAAAACAAAATCCAACAAAAATCAACAAGAGCTCCAAGAAAAAAAACAAAAAAATAAAATCTCGCCTGGACACCACCTCCACCCTTACAGACTCGAAAACGTCCGGCGCGGATCCACCCCCGGGGCGTCTCGGGGATGCCACCCCCTCCACAGTGCCGGCGTGGTGGTTTTCGGCGGCGAAGGAGGCGCTCGCGTCGATAGAGCCGCGAGAGAGAACCGTTCTCTTGCTCCAACGTGGCTGCGCCCCCTCCCCTCGTCGCCGCCGAGAGCACATCCCCGAAGAAGTTTACATTTTCGCGGCCACGTTGGTGCTGGCCGCGTCTCTGCCGCCCAACTCGCCTCTTCCGCCCTCTTTTGCATCCTCTCCGTCGAATCTCATCAATCTCGACCGAAATTAACCGCTGTCTCGCGAGTGAACCAAGCGGAAACTCGCGACTTTCCACCCTTTCGTGGCCGAAGGGGTGGAAATCTGGCCGCCTGGCTTCCGGCATCCGCGAACAGTCTCCGACGATAATAGCTACGCCTGAACCACTGTGCGTCACGTGAGTCGTTTTTCTGCGTTACAGCCTCGCTGGAATGGGTGAAGAGTGTACACGTGCGACGCTGGAATAGTTACAGTGGGGGTGGTTCCGAGGGAGTACTCATAGGGGTGAATTGTTGGGCGGTTGGACGGGTGGTATGGTTGGACAGGGGGCGAAGTGCGTGAGACCAGGGGGAGAAAGGTTGGATCGGTGTCTGACGGTGATTGTTTTGGGTGCTGGGTCGTGGGGGCGGTGAGTGGCTGGTCGGACCAGGAATCGGGAGTCAAGTATTTTGGGGGAATCGGTGTGCCGGGGCAAGTGGTGAAGTGTGCGGCTCCTGGATGGGATGGGGCGATGGGACTTTGCTGGATCTCTGGTGTGTTTGGAGAGGAAATTGATGTCCAGGCGGGGGTGACCCTGGGGGAGTTTTAAATCGTTGGGTCAGGGGAAATTTGTGTTTGGGTTCGGCGTCTCGGTGAATCGTAAGTGCGAGGAATAATGGGTTTCTGGTGACACTAATTCGAAAATTATCAGAGTGATCTGAATTTCAGGCAGATAGCTCGAGGTCACTGTTGGATAAGCGTGAGGAAAAATAGGATTCTGGTGATAAGTTAAGATTCCTGTGGTGAATTGAAAACTCTAACTTGTAAAAATTAGGGAAATTAATTTCAATTCGAGGCAGATTATTTCAGATCGATCTGTTTTTCGCTGAAAACAAACGTGAATTATGGGAAACGAATTTCGAGAGGGTCCAAGATGTCTGATGTGAAACTGCGAATGGGAAATTAATGTATGAGGAAGAGAGTTTGAACCTGGGACTTTCAAACGGGGGAAAAAAATTATAAAGTAATGAATTTTAATTGGTATTGATAATTAATTAAAGTGCCAGCTCTAGAGTTCGCTGCCTGAATAAAAAACTTGTGGAAAAGTTTGAGCAGTGTTTGAATAAATCTCCAATCTTCCATTACTGAGCCTCCAGTGAATATTAATTGACTCCAATAATTAATTAAAGTATCGCCTCTCCAATTAACCTTCAGAGCCAAAGGAAGGCTTGAGAAAAATTTTGAACAGAACACTTCTTTCGACAGAGTCTCCACTTTTTCTACTGACGAATCTTCAATAAATGATAATTAGCATCACTAATTAAGTATCCCTGAAAATTTCTGAAGAACTTGGAATTAATTTTCAACTGACCATTTTTGTCTTATAAAAATCTCCAATCTTTCACTAGGATACCTTCAAGGAATACCAATTATAATACTTAAAATAAAATAAAAAAAATAAAGACCTGGAAAATTTGGGAGTAAAATATTTTTCAACCTCCGACTTTCTATCAATGAGTCTTTAGTGAATATTAATAAAGTCACCAGGAAACTAACCGAGACATCAATGATTAATCAAAATACCAATTCCTCAATTAATTCTGAAAATGAATAAAAAATTTGAGACCAAACGAACAAGTATCCAATCTCTCACTACTGAATACTAATTAATGACGTCAATGGTTGACTGAAGCACCAAGTTTCAATTAATCCGAAAACAGTGTGATCTAAGGGTGAGTAGGAGCTTAGTATCGACGCGAAGGAGCTTCCTTTCGAGATCCATCTTGGTCACGGCTCGAAAAATATCGCCCGGAGGACAGAGTCCCTTGAATTGGAGGGATTTCGCGTGTAATCCCACAATTTTGCTGAAAGCTCGAGAGGTCGAGTGTACAGCGCTGAAGAATACTGATTCCTCCCTCACCCTCGACATATTTCCTGATATTTGAAAAACCAGCCAGAATTAACATCGGTATAATTGAACCTGGAGGACCCGCTAATTAGACACTTAATTCAATTCGATTCATCCTGTAACTCGTTCGAGACAAAGTGGCAGAAAGAAGTGGAGTGTAGAACTTAAAAATTGAGAAGATCGAACGGGGGAGTTGGTTGATTGAAATTTGGAAAATTTTCGATGGAATGGAGAAAATTGACTTTGCTAAATTTATCTGCGTTAAGAAAGAAGCGTATGATCGGAAATTAAATAACTGTAGCGGAATGGGAGCCTGCACGGAAAAATTTATTGCAATAAATTTTAACGATAATTAACAATATAACATTTAGAAAAAATTAAAAAAAGGACCCTCTTGTATGGAAAATATTGTATCGCTAAATTAACATAAACTGACAATTCGACCGAATGAAAAACTGTTCCCCTGAATCGACATAAATTACTATAAAGATTACTGAAATGACCCACAGAGTGTGCTTCGACCTGACTAAACCAGATTGTCCCTATAAATACTAACCAGAACCAAATAATTAATCACTATAATCAGCCAACTCACGCTAACCAACTATAACCATAAATCATCTTTAATTACTATAAAAATTACTGGAAGGACTCACAGGAAGTGCATCGCCCTAACCAGACCTGAATATCCCCAGAAGTATTCACCAGAACCAAGTAACTTATCACTATAACCAAACCCACTCACCTAACTCACGCTAACCAACTAAAAGCGAAGTGAATCGTCAACTCAATCCAAAATGTTGAAACATTTGACCAATAAATATCTCACTGGGTACCTGGACAGTCTAGTTCCTGGAAAAAAATTTTTCAAAAACAGTGCTTTGAGAGTGTAATTAACCGAAATAGTGAGAATGCATGGCCAATTGGTATCCAGAGAGAGGAAGGACGGTTCTAGGGGATTATTGGGTGTCTGGCTGCTGGGACGTTGCGTAGATTATTGGAAGAGGTGAATCCAAAAGGGTTGGCCACGGAGGATGGGTCAGGACTGGTGTGCACGTAGGAGGAAACGTTCGAGCAGCGGTTGCTGCCCCTGTGGACCACGTGTTCATCCCTCAAGTAGGTTAGTGAGAGCCAGGAAAAGAATTTTAGTGTCCATGAACGTGTTTTCGAATTTTGTCGAGGCTCCAGGTGAAGATCTGGTGACATTTTAAGTAGTTGTTGGGGAAATGGTGAATTAACGTGGTTGGGGAGTTTATAGGGGGAATTTGAGGTTATGTGGGTCGTCTATGAAATTAACAAATATTGTAGTTTGGGGTTTTATGATTGTACTTATAGAAGACCATTAACTGAATAATAATTTTACCTCGTAATTTATTAATAACAGGTTATAATATAAAATAGATGAAATGTACTGTGAATTATTTATTTAAGAATGTGTCAGGGAATTCAGTTTAATTTTAAAGTTTTGTTTCGTTTATCTTTTTATGATTTTAATTAATTCCTGGTAATTAACACCTCGGATATTTTCGTACATTAAACTGCAATTTGAAGCTCGAAGATCGTGAAGTATAAATTATGGCCATTCCGTGACTGGGTGCTGCGTTTTCGCCGAGAATGCCACGGCATTCCAGCCCGAGATGCACGACAATGATAAATAAGCAAAGCTCAATCGGAAGGAGCTTTAAAAGAGTTAGAAAAAAATTAAACTGTTCCATGGGAAAATTCTATTTTGTTTTCGTGTTAACGCTCGTGTTCTTTACACCGGAAATTAATTTAATAGAACTTTGTATCGGATGTAATTTTTTAGTCCGTTTTTTTTAAGGAGAATTGTTTGAAATATTTTCTGTTTAAACGTTTGACAAATTTTCTGAAAATTTCTTTTTATTTAAACCAGAATTTGGAACGATTCATTTTTATGA
>SMSQ01001881.1:46177-66362 GCA_019453375.1 Ctenoplectra terminalis | reverse complement strand
GTGTTAACACATTGAGGACGGGTGACGAGATTTCTCGTGTTTTGTATTTCAGATCTTGAAAAGGTGAAAATAGGAAACGACGATGTATGAAAGGTTACTTTTAAAAAGTTATCTGTTCAATTAAAACTTTAAATTAAGAGCTATGTTTAGAATACAATTTATTCTCGAAAGTATACAACCAAGAATTTATTCGATCGTAACTTTATTCCCTGGTAAGTTTTTCAGAAACAAGGTCCCGTCGTCAATGTGTTAAAAGGGCGTCAACCAAAAACTACTGCCTAGAATCAAATGGACTTTTTCACACACAAACCTTGCTATATCAGCTCTCAAAACATATAACGATTACGCGGCGTAAGTGTGAAGTTGGGTGCAAAAAAATACAATTAAATCCTCTATCGGGAAAAAACGAAATTACTTTCCGAACAACCCAATACATTAGCGTAATCGAATTGACGATCGTGGCCAAAAAAAAGCAACACGGTTCACCACAGTACGCGAACAGCGCGATCGCGCTGCGTGGCATTAAAACGGTTAACTAGCCTCATCTGTTTGCAAAAATGCGTCATTACTTTTCCGACAACCCAATACAAACCTACGTCGCTGTACAATATTTCCATTCAGTCGACGGCAACAGCCTCCATTTCTCCAAGCTTCAACCTTCCGCCTCTGATACTTCCGTCTATCGTTCAACCCTTTCAAATACGCGATCGACAACATCGAGTCGATCCATATAATGGAAACCAACGTGCTTCTCGATCGTTGCTCCCCTCGTAAGAACAACAGTCGTGCCATTTCCATAGAATCTCTGGCATTTGGTGCTTGTTCTCGAGAGGCATAAAGAGTTAGGAACGTTCATATTTACAAGATGAGATCAGACTGTTTTCCTGCTCGGCCAAGGCGATCTGGTCGTAGGTTTCGCGTGGACAAGAAGAGGCCACGAGGAGAGAAGAGAAGGCCGATCGTTGGCTCGTGCCTCGACCAAGGAAATATTTTCAACGGAACAGCCTCCCTGCGTCTCGTGTCGTGGCTCGAGCTTTTGCATTCCGCGTCATCGTGTCGCGGAGATATTAGATCATCCTGTAAATGTCGTTGCTTGGTAATCATTTTTGGTACAAAATATTAAGCGATAAGTAACGTAGTTACTCGACAGCTATTTTTGTTACGAAATATTAACCCTCTATGGTGCAGTGTGACTTGAATGTTACAAAGCGGTATACCTGTATTTTAAAAATTTTATTTTATTTAGTTAGCATTGTACTGTTAAATTTTATTATTGTATTACTGTAGTGATACCAAGACACATTTATAATAATTATTGGTTTAAAAAGTTTTAGATCAAAGTGAAAAACTGTAATCAAACGTAACTTTTTCTTCTTTTATAATCTTAAAATTCTTTAACCCATTGCCGCAAATGACGGCTATAGCCGTTAAATTTTTGTCGATATGTAGGCAAATGACGGCTATAGACGTCGTGCAAATTTTAATTATTAAAAAAAGAACAGCGTTAGTACGAAGTGTTCTAATGCATACACTTGTTAATTATTGAGTAATAAAACTGTGGCCAAATGTGATAATTTTCACTTCCAAATATACAAGTTACACTCAATTTCATCTGGTAGACATAAACAATTGAAAAAAGAAGTGTGTTTCTGAGCGCCACTTCGAAATAAAAAGTGTGCGGCAATGGGTTAAAAATCTTTCATAGATGATCGTTTACTATTTTTACCTTTCCAAGATATGAAATACAAAATACGATAAATTTCGTCACCCGTCTTTAACGTGTTAACGTTCGATTGCATTATAAATCAAAGTAATCACATTGCACATTTCTTTCGTACGTCTCCAGTGTTCGCGAACGCGATTTTCATCTACAATTTGAATAATTTTTTCTTATCTGTAATACCCTATAATTAATAAACAGGAAAGACGCGTTAAAGTTCATTATTCGTTAAGAAGCAAGGTTTATCGGTGCGCTCGCACAAATTGTACGCGACCAGAATAATTTCGATTGGTTACACTATACGCGTTATTAACCGAAAATTTATAGTCCATGGAACGCGAACTCTGAAGTGTGAAATACTGTGAAAGAATTTAATCTATGAGGTCATGTAGCGTATAATACGTTTCACGTTTAACCGCTAGACGTAATCGACAATTATAGTAATGCTTTTATAACTCTTCAACACTGGAAACACCGACGATTAAAGTATACTTGCACCGAAGAATCGAAAATGAAAGATACGTAAAATAATACATGATTCGAGAGAGAAAAACCTTTATATTTTTGACAGATTGGAAACGTGCGATAATTGAATTTTATGAGGGATGATCAAAAAGAATCCCTCACTCTCACACGTGTATACATTCTATAATATAGCTACAATATCTATACTAAATCTGTCACTAATTTGCTTATCGATTCGGAATTAATACTGTAATTCTAAATTCATTTCTTTCATTTTTTTTTATTTTTAATTCCTGCGTTGTTTGAACTGTGTAGTGGTTCTGAACTTTTGGCAGATGGTATATTAGAGATATAATATTTTAGGGATTTATTTGATGTATTAAATATATTAAATACAGTAAATAATATTATGAGGTTTGTTAGATATAATTTTTTAAAACTCTAATATATTATATTAGAATATTATATTAGATATCTAGTATATTATATCTAACAAACTTCATAATATTATACACTATACTATACTAATTATTAAAAATATTATACTAATTAATAATATTATATTATATAATAATATAAAAGAACAAAATGGTAATTATTAATTAATTATAATATTGTGATATTATATATTAGATATCTAGTATATTATATATAACAAACCTCATAATATTATATACTATGCTATACTAATATTATACTAAAATAATAGAATATTAATATTATTATAGTAATATTATATTATATTATATTAGATTAGTATAACATAAATATTATATACTCTGGTATATAGAAGATTAAGAATTGGTTATTTTAACTATTGTGTCTATTTTTGATAAATGTAGTTTTGATTTACCTACAGAATTTATTGTGTAGACTGTTATGACTATATTAATAACTTTATCATTTGAAATATTTACGCTGTATTTAATATTTCGTAAAAATATTTCTAACAAAATTTGCGTAGCTTCACGAAGATTAGAATATAATAAAAATAGTTATATTCCGTTCGAGTTGGTTGGTAGAATAATTTCTAATGATAGAAATCTAAGAAAAAAATGATTAAGATACATGTGTCCTAATATGTATAATTTTCAAGATACACTTGTTACTCACGTATTTCTACGAATTGTTTAATATTTCTTACTATTATAATTTTCCAACTTATATGAGTAACTAAATTTTTGTTTTTGTAACTTTTTAAAAGCTTGCTGTTTTACAATCAGTTCACAAATAGAAATTTTACCAAGTATCGTTTTAAACTGATTTGTGTGCGAATAATTTCAACATTGATTGTAAAACCTTATTTTTTCTTAGATGTTCAAAACTGTTAGTTATGACAATCAAGCTAAGAAGGGCACCGTAGGTAATGGAACATGTTAAGTACATGTTAAGTAACAAAATACTAGCATAGAATTACTTTTCTTGTCTACAAGAAGTACCAGCTTAATGCGGTTCGTGCTGTGTGGGTCACCGACTACCGGAGGCAAAACTTTCATTAGGCGAAAAAAGATGTTTGTCAGCTAGGTATTCAAGCAAGATAACCATAGAATAGAATTGAAGTATTAAAGATTCAGTGTACTCTATAATTGAATATTTCTACATAAATGTAAAAATGTTTCGTTTATTTTTATATACAAAAATTTTTTTTTATTTAGTATCTTAATTTTTTAATAAGCATGTTAAATAGAAAATTGATTACTATTGGTGTGTGTGTGAATTAATATGGTTTCAAACAAGTAGAATAATTTTCAAAAATTGCACTTTATTTTGAGTTTGGTAATATATCAGCAGATGTATTTATTTTTTAAAAACAAAATTATGTTTTAGATAACTTTTTAGATAAATTAAATTATCTGTTTAATATATAAATTATGTATTTATAAAGAATAAAATAAAATTTATACAGAGTTTTCCGTTTAACTGGAAATAGGGAAATATCTCATGAGGGGTTAAAGTTATCGAAAAAATGTTCTTACAAAAATTGTTTGTGTCAAGAAGTGGGAGAGATATTAAAGTCAAGTTAATTTTTTAAAACAGAACCTTGTATTTTTTTTTGTTCATAATAAGATGACGTTGGATACGATGAATACTATGTCCTGCCACATGATATCACTCTATGCTATTTTGTAAGAACATTTTTTTCGATAACTTCAACCCCTCGTGAGATATCCTACCATTTACAGTTAAATAAAACATTCTGTATATTGCAAATAACAATAAAATGTTAGGTATAAAATATTTTTAAAATGTTATTTATATTTAATATAAAATATATTGTTGAAATATTGTTTATATTTGATACGAAATATATGATTTAAAAAATATTAATTTAGTAGCATCTTAATTTTTAAATAATTTTATATTCAGTAATTTTTAAAATATTATTTCAAAAATAAAATATTAAATATTGAATATTAAATAGTATTTCAAAAATATTATATTTTATACTGAATGTAAAATTATGTAAAGATTAAAATGCTATTAAATTAATATTTTAAAAATATTATATTTTACATAAAATACAAATAATATTTCAAAAATGTTATATTTCATATTGACTGTAAAATTATTTAAAGCTTAAGATGCCACTAAATTAATATTTTTCGAAATATTATATTTTACATAAAATACAAATAATATTTCAAAAATATTATATTTTATATTAATAAAATATAAATAAAATATTAAATATTAAATAGTATTTCAAAAATATTATATTTTACACTGAATGTAAAATTATTTGAAGATTAAAATGCTATTAAATTAATATTTTAAAAATATTATATTTTATATCAAATACAAATAATATTTCAAAAATGTTATATTTCATATTGACTGTAAAATTATTTAAAGATTAAGATGCCACTAAATTAATATTTTTTGAAATATTATATTTTATATAAAACATAAAAATATTTAAAAATTACGGTGCTACGAAAATAACACAGTATATCCATCATGTTTTAAAGAAAAGCCTGTCATAGTGATTCTTCTAACCGTGACTTTCTATCGAGCGCAATTAGCGCATTCCTTATCCGACGAATTGCAATCGCGAACGTGATCGTGTTAGCAAAAATATCGAGGAGGAGCTTAGTTTTCGCAACGTGGATCGCTTCCGCCATAACCGTTAAACGACGAAGAAATTAATTTGCGATCACGCGCCCGACCGTCTGACGCCGAAAGTAAATCCAACGGTGAAACCTATCGCACATTAATTAAAATAGATCGTGTCTTAAATCTTTAAAGGAATGAAAGTAATGTTTCGCGTGAAAACGGCCTTTCGAAATCTTTGAAACATTGGAAGTGCTCCTTTTTTTAAGGGGGAGAATCGTAGACAGAATTACAATCGTTAAGATGAAAATCGGTGGTGGAAAATACGAAATCGTTTGTTTAAATGATTATTACAAATTGTATTTGACGCTTAAAAAATTTTAATGGACTACAAGCTATGCATAATGTAATTTAATTATCACGCGAAGATCAATTGCAGACAAACCGATCAATTTTATGGGGCTTAATTCTTTAATTTATTGGAAGTTTCAATCCTCATATTTCGTACTTGATCTTTTAATTTTGAAAAAACTTGAGCACTGATTATGTATTCCAGTACTGTAGCTGAGAAATTTATAGAAAATGGAGTTGGTATTTAATTATTAAAACTTAATAGTACTGTTTTCTATTAAGACAATAAAATAAATGTTGTTATTATTTAAAATAATAGAAAACTATCTGATTTTATGCTTTTTTCTCATTTATTAAGTGTATCTCTTACTTAGAATGCAACAAAGTAAGAAATTTAAAATAGAGACAATCATTTCATAAAGAAAAATTAATAAATACTTTTTACATAAATTAAACATAGCAGTCTCCCAAAAAGAGTGTGTTTCTTTAAAAAATAATTTCTGAGGTAGTAAAGTAAGGAACTTAAAATAGGGACAATCATTTCATAAAGAAAAATTAATAAATCCTTTTTACATAAATTAAATATAGTAGTATTCCAGAAAGAGTGTGTTTATTTAAAAAATAATTTCTGAGATAATAAAGTAAGGAACTTAAAATAGGGACAATCATTTCATAAAGAAAAATTAATAAATTCTTTTTACATAAATTAAATATAGTAGTATTCCAAAAAGAGTGTGTTTATTTAAAAAATAATTTCTGAGATAATAAAGTAAGGAACCTAAAATAGAGACAATCATTTCATAAAGAAAAATTAATAAATTCCTCTTACATAAATTAAACATAGTAATGTCCCAAAAAGAGTATATAAGTCTCTTAAAAAAATAATTTCTGAGATAGTGAAGTAAGAAACCTAAAATAGAGACAATCATTTCATAAAGAAAAATTAATAAATTACTCTTACATAAATTAAACATAGTAGTATCCCAAAAAGAGTATGTTTCTTTAAAAAAATAACTTCTAAGATAATTTTAAACAAATTTAACAATCACAAAGCAGGTACAGCAACCAGATTTCCATGGGAGTGTTGGGTACGCGCCGCGATGATGTTCAAACAAATTTGCATGTACCAAAAAAAAATAATATCGAACAAGAAATAAAAAGACAACGAATAAAGTCGAATTATTCATCAGTCACGAATTCGCGATTACCATCTCAGACCTTTAACCATTTATTTTTGTGTTGCGTGTGCGTTTGCATGAGTAAACGATGAATACAAAAACTCAGACGCCAGAACGAGACGATTTGTTTTGGCCTTGACCGCGCTGAATTTCTACGACTCGAAATGTAAGCAATTTCCAATTAAGCGGTTCTAAGAATTCGAGCGCTCGAGGCCAAACAATAGATTCCATGAATCGGGAAGGTGCGATCTGGCTTCGAAACATAAACAAGGGCGGGTGTCGCCGATGAGACGGATGCTCAGTAACTCGTACGCGTTCGGAGGGTTCGTTCTACAAGAGACTCTCGAAGACACGGAAAGACGGGATCGTAAAAGGCTCGAAGCAATTTGTATCTCGCGTACGCATTGTTTTGTGGTCTTTTAATTATTCGGTCGCTCGTCGTCGTTTCGTCGCGTAACTTTCGACAGTGTCGTGCGAATCGTTTCGTAACAAAATTGAAGCTTAACCCTCTATGGGACCGTGCGACTTAAAAGTTACAACCTGATGTATCTATATTTAAAAAAATTAATTTTGCTTAGTTATTGCTGCACTATTAACCGTTTAAGTGCGAAGAAGCACTATCGCGCTTCTCTTTTATTATACCAGAAATGCGGAGAAACGCTATCGCGCTTCTCTTTTGTTGTGCCAGAAATTTTGCAATATATGTAAAATACAGTAAAACCTGTTTTTGTGCGGTGGATAGGGACCGCATAAAAGAAATGGTACAAAAAAATATTCGAAAATTTTATAAGTTCTTACTTATAATAAACAACTTTGTACGATATACTACCTAAAATTTTTTTTATGCGGTGGAATGCTTTCGATTAAATTAAATAATTAAATTAGACCTAAAGAAATTGTAAAAATATTTAATTCTTCATTGTACATATACATGGAGAAATTTTCAAATTATACATTGAATAGTTCGCTGCTACTCGTCGTAATCCAAAACGCGCATCTTCTTGTGATGAATTGGTTGAAAATCGCTTTCGTCGCATAAAAATAAATCGCACGAAAAAAATTGCACAAAAATAAAATGGCACAAAAACAAAATCGCATAAAAAAGGACCGCACAAAAACAGGTTTTACTGTATATGTAGAAAAGGACTTCATGGAATTCGTGCAACAAAGCATTCTTGTAATACGTGAGAATAAAAAATATTTTTGTTGGTAAAAACTACTTTTTATATAATAATTAGAGTAAATTAATATCGTTTTTATTATTTTTCACAAAAAAGACTACGCATTTTATTCCGCACTTTTACCATGTATACAAGAAAATTTTTCAGCACTCAAACGGTTAAATTTGATTACTGTAACGACGCCACGATGCATCTATGGTAATTATTAGTTAAAACATTTTTAAATCAAAGTGAAAAACTGTAATCGATCGTAATTTTTTCTCCAATAAGCAGATAAAATTCGACCTATAGAGGGTTAATGTAATATCGCGTCAAGATACAATTATCTCAAGTTAAATTAGTATTAAAATTATAAAAAATTTCGTGCTAAAATTTATATCGACAGATTTTAACCGTGATTTCATTATTTAAAGTTCTATAACACGTGTTGCAGTGATTTATATTATAAATGTAAATTTTTTGATTAGAACATTTTTATCAGTGATTTTATATTCATGAACTTAACACCGGATTAACTACAAAGTGGCTATCGAGAACGAAGACAACGATTAAACGAGCACGATAGTAAGTAGAGCGTTGAGATCAAATTCTGTTACGTAAATTATATTAATTGTTGAATTAAATCCGTATCTTTTCATAGAGTAGCATACGTTTACGGATTATTGAAAATTTATCAACATTATTACTCAAGAGAAGTTTCAGACCGTGTCGCTCGCGGAACGATGAGTATTTGGTACAATTAATTGTTTAACAGAAATAGAACTGAATAGATATTGTTTCGAACGCTTAAATAAAATTGATTTTTATTGTTACGTACACAGGGTATACCAACTAATTTGTTACAAACGGTTTTTTTTAGAATCGAATGAAAATATTGCCTTCATTTTTTTTTTCTTTTTTAATTAAATGCTTAAGGGGCTAATATTTTAGCATGTATTAAATTTTTGAGGGGAAAAAGAAGCTTCCTAACATTTTTTTAAATGGAAAGTATTGGGTTGTCCGGAAAGTTGGTGCCGATTTTCGGTAGGTGCCATTAGAACAGGTCTGAATATGTCGGAATGATTAAAAACCAATGACACGCGTACATATTCTAAGAAGTGACACTTGAGGCATTTTTAAACAAAAGTTTGGTTAGGATACGTTCATTTTCGTTAGTTTTATACGCTATTAACAGTAGAACTACCGCCGATTAAAATAGACTTATTTGTATCAAGGAAATCGAAATGATAGGTATTTGAAAAAATACTTATATTAGGGGTAATAATTCTTTGTGCATATTTCGTTTAAAAAATTATAGAAAATCCCTAAAAATGCGTTACTGTAAATTTATAAAATTTCTATGATCAATTACGAACCAGTTATTTCGACTGGCACGGTAGTTCTAGTGTTAAATACGGAAATGTTTTTAGCCGAAAAACCGAAGAAGTTTTCGAAGGATGGGATATTCAAGTTACGCGAGAGGTGGAGAAAGGTTATAGAACAAAATGGAACATATATGATTTAATAAATGTATAAGGAAATTTAAATGTGTTGTGTTTGAATTTTCCCTAAAAATCGGCACCAACTTTCCGGACAACCCAATAGTATTAATTTCTTATTATTGCGATACCTCTCGTTGAACTGAATAGTATTTACTTAAACCATTTTTTTTCTTTTTTAATTAAATGGTTAAGGGGGCTATTTTAGTATGTATTAAATTTTTGAGGGGAAAAGGAAGCTTCCTAACATTTCTTTAAATGGAAAGTAGTTTTAATTTCTTATTATTCTGATACCTCTCGTTAAACTGAATAGTACTTACTCAAACCATTTTTTTTTATTTCTTTTTATTTTTTTTTATTTTTTTTTATTTTTTTTTAAATTGTGCATAGTTACAGAGTTATAATGAAAAGCTATTCAAAATGATGTCTTTGAACTTCTAAGCACTTCGTAAATCTTATACAGACACTCTGTCGAACATTCACTGTAGCTGTGATGTAAAATGACACGATTTCTATAACATTCAAGTTCATAAGCTACATTATCACGCATTCATTGAGTACTCGGACAAAATGTGACTTATCAAAATTTGGGTATCGCAATTACTTTAATAATAAATTATCTGTCTATTTCTGTTAAAATTCTTACTGTCCCCGAACGTTGATGAAATTTTTACACGACACAGATCTCAAAAAAAAATATTAGACGCGTATTTTTTCTTATATCGGCCATCGTTCATTTCGAAAAGGCCGTATCGACCCTGAAATTTTTCGATACGTGCCTCTTGGCGCTTCTCGATCCGCTTTTTCGCTTTTTCAAAACCCTCTGGTACGCTAATGGTTAATTAGGAACAGTGTCTTATCTGCTCGCGAGCACCCAAAAAATATTCAAAACAAAGGTTGTCTCACGCGTGAGTCGCACAGTTAACGGAACGTTGTTGTTTTCTGTTTTACAATGTCGAATAATGTCGAATAATGTCGAATAATACAACGATTCGCATTTACATTTACAACTCGGCCCCAAGCAAAACTTTCCCCTTTTCAAGCATACCGTGTAACCTTGCGTTAACTCGTTGAAAAGCGTTTGTGCATATCTCACATACCTCATTTTACATGCTCAGCGATACTTTGCGCAGATTTCGAAACATCATTCGTTCACAACGCATTCTTTTTCCCGGTATTTCGTTTAAATACCCGTTTCCTGGAGAACGTGCAAGGAAGCTCGTAACGTAAAGATTACATATTATTTTTGCAACCGATGCTGTCTCGCTAATAATACGTCCTTCTGAAACGTTTTTTTTTTACGGTGTCGAGGTTTTTTATTTTGTTGCACAAAAATGTGATGCATTATCGGGTGAAACGTTTTAGCAAGCTTCGGAACAAAATGCATTAGGTTTTTGTTGCAATGCATAGATCGCGTTGGATAATTTGGGTAGTCATTAGGAGATATTTAATATAAATTGCGTTGGGTGTAAATTTTTATCGTTATTGGATAATTAATAGCGAAAAAGTGTACGATCGGAAGATTGTTAAGTGTTCACGAAAAACGGGGATTTTTAGATCAGTGTGTTGTTGGCGAATGTCGCAAACATAGAATTTTTAATATTTCCTGTTTTTATCGAGTAGAAAATATTACTTGTTTGCTAATATTTTACCAGTTTGCTTTCATTATTTTGAAATGTTTCAAGGATTCGATTAATTTATTTAATGCAGTGATATTGTTCTTCGGTGTTTTGCGAAAGACGAAGTATCTTGCAGTTCTCTGGAGAATGTTAGATAAATTGTGAGTAGGTAAAAATTATTTAAGCCTTTGCATTTGAGAGATAGGTCTTACTTGCCGTTTTAGTTAATGCAGCAATTTCAATGACGATAACTGGTATAATTATTTTATTTCAATATTTTTTGTCTTTTTATATTATACAGGAGCTAATATCGAATCATAAGTTTTGTAATTTTGCTTCTTGTGATATTTTAAGGAAGCACTCGCCAGAATGTATTCTCGGTTTCTCGGGACAAGTGTCGAAAAAATATGTGTTTGGTTCTTCTTAGATTAATTACTCGATCACTGTCTTCATCACTGTTATTTATTTCGCTATATCCGAATATTTTGAACGTTACGAATTTGGTCTCTAAAATTATTATTATAAATTTGGTCTATTTTTAACAGTCAGGAGTAAGAATGAGTTGAATTTTACGTTATTTAGTATACAGAATAATAATTTATCACTGTGTATAAAATTATTATTTTTAATTTGGTCTACTTTTAATACTTACCAAAACTGAGCCAAACGATTAAATTTGCAGAAATAAAAACGAGTTTGATTTTATGTTGTTTAGAATGCACAATAATAATTTAGCACTGTATTTAAAATTATTATTTTTAATTTGGTCTACTTTTAATACTTTCGAAAACTGAGCCAAACGATCAAATTAGCAGAAATAAAAACGAGTTTGATTTTACGTTGTTTAGAATGCACAATAATAATTGAGCACTGTATTTAAAATTATTATTTTTAATTTGGTCTATTTTTAATAATTACAAAAACAGCCAAACGATCAAATTAGCTGGAATAAAAACGAGTTTGATTTTACGTTGTTTAGAATGCACAATAATAATTTATCACTGTATTTAAAATTATTATTTTTAATTTGGTCTGTTTTTAATAACTACAAAAACAGCCAAACGATCAAATTAGCAGAAATGAGAATGAGTTTAATTTTACGTTGTTTAGAATGCACAATAATAATTGAGCACTGTGTTTAAAATTATTATTTTAAATTTGTTCTATTTTTAATAACTACAAAAACAGCCAAACGATCGAATTAGCTGGAATGAGAATAAGTTTAATTTTACGTTGTTCAAACACAGTGCACATAAATTCGAACATCTAAAATGTAAAAAGGAAAGATATCTATCGATAAAGCGATTATTATTATGATTACTAATCAGACTCATTTATCAGCCACCATTCGTGTCGCATTAATCCAAGCGGCGAGTGAGAGTCACCTGTCGAGTGCAGACTTTTAAGTATTATACTTAGGAACTAGGAATTATTTAATTAGCATCGTACTTAGATATATCCGTAATGAACTATAAATTTTAACCAACGGTAGTCGTTGCAATTGGGTGCTCTACTATCCATTCGCACCGGTGAAAAAATGCAGCGTTGGAAACAGGGTTATAGTTATTCGTGCGTAACCGTGCTTACTAAAATCGGATCAGCTGAAAAGCCTGAAGCTTTTTAATGGTTTTAGTCTGCGGAACGGTTCTATCCGTTAACGGTTGATCGAGGTAAATCAGTGACCCGAGAAAAAGTGAGCAGCGATTCGCTGTTATCCTGTTTGCATGATTCTGGAACAGGTGGAATTCATTTGCAAGTAATTGCATCTGCGATGAACTAATTTCACGGGTTATCTATGACAGGATTGCGGAAGTAGCGCAATTTTTTTGCTGAGAAAAATTGAGGAAAAAAGGACAGAAAAAGGATTTTTTATTTTTATAATCGATCTCTTTTCCGTTCTTTTACATCTTCCGTCCCCGATTTCTACGTGACTCATGGAATACACCGATAAATTTGACAAGTTAATCAATTTCTTGCGATGGTACATAAATGTTACTGAAACGTGTAAATTCATAACAATTTAACGATCGAAAGTAACATTTACTACCTTCTTAAGCAATCGATGCGTCGTAAAGTGAAATTATTTATTAATCAAAATTTACCAATGGTGTATTAACCCTCTATAGCCCCAATTTTGTCTGCTTATCAGAGAAAAATTTACGAGTGCTTAAAATCACTGATAAAAATGTTCTAATCAAAAAATTTACATTTATAATATAAATCACTGCAACACGTGTTGTAGAACTTTAAATAATGAAATCATGATTTAAATCTCCCGATATAAATTTTAGCACGAAATTTTTTATAATTTTAATACTTATTTAACTTAAGATAATTGTATTTTGACGCGATATTACATTAACCCTCTATAGCCCGAATTCTGTCTGCTTATCAGAGAAAAAATTACAATTGCTTACAGTTTTTCACTTAGATTTCAAAATTGTTTAAATAATAATTGCTATAGATGGATCATGGCGTCCCTACGGTGATACAGTAATCGAATTTAATAGAACAGTGATAACTGGATAAAACAAATTTTTTAAAATATAAATACATTAGTTTGTAACTTTTAAGTCACACAAAGCCATAGAGGGTTAAAATGAAATACACGATTCGTAAAAGGACACTGCTCGAATTAACCGTGGTAGAAGAACGTGATTATTTAATCCATAGCTTTGCAATTAAATAACTTAAATATAAAGAGCTTTTCAAGTGACAAAACAGATCCATAAGGTTGGCACTTACAGACTTTAAAGTCATTTTTATCGCACATTAGCTCAGTAATTTATTCACGATACTCAATTTTATCCTATCATAATATTCCGCTACACATAGCCGTAACAATAACAATTGAATAACAAAATCATAATTCACGTTCCGTCAAAAATAAGCAAGTGTCCGGATACTTTTGAGCGGCAGTGTATGTAACACGTAAAAAAACGTACACGATTTCCAAATTCGTGCAACTCTAATTTCTAAGTGTGCTTGAATTATCCATACGATAGTATGATAGCACGATAATAATAATTTTTTGTTTCTTTACTACAAATATTCAACGTTTCGTTGGTTTTGTGTATTAATTAATGGAGTAACTGAACTGATAACTAATTTTTTACAATTTAAAGTCCTCCAAAGTAGAAAAAGAAACACATTCTTGCGTTTAAAATTATAGAAATATGTTTCAGAAAGTACTTCTATCTTCTTTAGAAAATTAAAAATATTTTCATCATCTACAATTTGAGTAACCTTTTTCTCATTTGTAATACGTATAATTAATAAACAGGAAAGACACGTTGAAGTTCATTATTCGTCAAGAAGAAAGGTTTATCGGTTCACTCGAACAAATTATGTGCGACTCTAATTTTTAGCTGTTGCAATTTTTTGGCGACCTGAATCTAACACCTCTCTGTTTCCCCTGTTGTGTAAATCTTACTACGGAATAAAGCTAGAATAAATTCATGCTTTCGTAAATGCTTTTAGAAATAATTTGTATTCTAAAGACAGATCACAATTTAAAGTTTAGGTTTTAAGAAGATCATTTTTTAAAACTCTTTTATAATCTTAAAACTCTTTAAAAATCTTTCATACATCGTCGTTTACTATTTTTACCTTTCCAAGATATGAAATACAAAATACGATAAATTTCGTCACCCGTCTTTAACGTGTTAACGTTCGATTCCATTATAAATCAAAGTAATCACATTACACATTTCTTTCGTACGCCCCCAGTGTACGCGAACGCGTTTCATCTTCGATTCAATTGAATCGTCTCGTTGCAAAATAAGCATTCACATTCTTCTGGACGACGCAACGTCCACGTTAATACCCACGTTGAAGTAAGCGCGTTTAAACGCATGTCCTGGCCATTTTCACTCCGAGGAACACAGCAGTGTTCTGCAATAGGGCTCCCATCGCGCATCCGGTTGCAACCAGGCACGGCCATTTGCAAATGAAGACGCGTGGATCTTAGAGATGTTGATGCACCGTTCGTTACGAATAATGCGCAGCCTGGTTACACCTGTTGCGTCTCTTGAGTGCAATCTGCAATTGGCTTATTTCGTAATCGACCTTAAAATATTTTATTTATCTACGTAGGATTGAATGTAGGATGGGTCACCGAAATGACTCGATGTACGATATTCTTTGTCGCGTTCAAAAGCTACTGCTTCTACGTTGCGACGATTATCGGTGCGCTCCCACTAACTTAACACATTGTACGCCGGCCCCGCGAAAACGCGGGATTCAAAGTCTATCGTTTGTACGCCGGCTCCGCGAAAACGCGGGTTTCGATAATATTTATTATATAACGAATATGCAAACTAAATTTAGTGTTTCACGATAATGTATAAAATTTTTAATACTTTCCTCATCTATTCATTGGTCGTTAACAAGCGAATCATGCCGGCGCCCAGGCTTTAAGCGGTCGATACGGTGCCGGCGCTCAGACTTTAAATGTCTCAGATGCCACCGGCGTACAATGTGTTAATACTGGGAGGGCTAGTTCTATGAGATGGTGTTTCAGATTGATGTTTGAAGAAGTCAACTCAAATAAATTATATATTATTTAATATGTAGTTGATGTTCAGTTGTACAGGTTGCGATGTTTCGATGTATCTTGGTGTTTGGTGTTTCTCCGTTGATGGTGTGATGGTAACAGTAATATTGAATCTCTCAATGTGATGTTATGGTGATATTTATATGCTAAAATATGTGGTGCTGAATGTTGATTGGTGGAAGTTGGAAGGGAAAGGGCAACAAGGAATCGGACCTGAAGGTGGCAAATTGGTCAGAGGAAAACGGTGATGGAGGGAGAAGATGAACGTGGAAGGAGTTTGAGGGATATGGAGGAAAAACCCGGGAAGTAAGGAAAGTGACGAGGCTGAGGAGTTCGATCTAAGATTTTATGATGGGTCTGAGCTAATTGGTTTATGGTGGTTGATTGTTCGGTGTTGCGACCGAACACTCGGAATGCGTACTTTGCCGAAAAATGAGGTTTAACCCTTTCGCTTCGAGCGCTGCTTATAAGCGGCGCGCACAATATGACTTGTGGTATATGACTATAGTTATAAATGTTTATAAGTTACAGAAATTATAATAGTATAGTAAAAAGTTATAAGTTATAAAAGTTTATAAGATTGTTTTATTCGACAAAATAGTTATTTAAGACTCAGGAAAACGTATATACAACAACACATACTGCACGTATTCACGGCGCGCGCTTCCGTTCAGTGACAGTACTTCGGCGGACTGAATAGCCGAAGCGAAAGGGTTAACCCTTTGACTACGGCAGACTTTGGCACGCACTGGCTGTACGGTACGGTACGAATTCACTCGCGACGTCCACTGGGTACGGCGAAATTTTTCGTTACACACGCATTTCTGAGCAAGTATATTGAAATATTCAAAATACTGAAAAATTTTTGAAACGGGCGAAACGAGCGAAATTTGATTTGGACGCCAATATGTTTCGGACGCTAATTGGCGCCTACAGTACCGGGAAGCCAATACGTTTCGGACGCCAATAGGCGCCAACAGTACCGGGAAGTAAAAATTTTATTATCTAATTTCATTTCATAAAAAATTTAGGAAAATAGAAGCTTAAATATATTTCTGTAAGGGAGAGGAAAAGAGAGAGAGAGAGAGACGGAAGTAAAGCGGAAAGGAAAACGGAATAACACGGAAGACACGGAAGATTGGAAGTCACTGACACTTTCCGAAGTCTCTGTCAGAATAATCGAGCTCTGTGGCGCGTGGGAATTAGTTGGTTTTATTCAATAACAATAATAATAATATAACTACTAAAGTTTTAACAATACTAAAACACTACTCTTAATCACTCTGTCTCTCCTCGCTGCTCTCTTCCCTTACTGTCCTCTTGCCACACACTCTCTCGCGCCCCGAACATTCACTCGCTTAAATGCACATCCCTTAATCGCTCTATCTTTTTTCCACATACATTCCTTTTTCACTCGCACTCAAAATCTTCGCATTCATCCCCTCCAATCACGCAGTCACGTAAACTTCATTCCCACGGCCCAGTTTCTCGGTTTCAAACATACATTTGACATAACCCAGCCACTCTTCGCTAACATTCTTTCGACCACCCAAGATTCGTCCACGGTCACACTTTTCCGAACATACCCGGATCATTCTCACTCGCAACCATAAATACATTCGCACCACCACTTGAGAGGCCCATCTACTGGCACCGTCCCGTCGCAGGTAGTGTCTGACTCTTACATTTCACTCAAAAGGAGTGTTATGGAGTTGAAATTTTGATACGATATAGATCTCGAAAAAATATTGGACACGTGTTTTTTTATATCGGCCATCGTTCACTTTGAAGGGGTGATATCAGCCCTGAAAGTAGGGTGAAAAGTTTTTAAGCGAATCAATTTTTTTTAACACTTTTTACACCGCCGACAAACCGTACATTTAAACTTTTCTTTTATCTCTCATAGTTTTCGAGATATACTGTCAGATAGGTCTTTCGTACCCTAGTTTGAGGGTTGATATCACTCCTTCAAAGTGAATGATGGACCAATATAAAAAAAGTACCTGTCTAATATTTTTTTCGAGATCTATAATATTACTTGCGAGTAAAATATATTGTTGGGATCCTCGGATGTAGCTCCAACACTTTGTTCGTGACACAAGAATATCTACTGTCGACGTCCGCAAAGGATGGTACAAAAAGCTCCGCTCTATTGGCGCGCATCGACTTATAACCGAAAAATCCGCGTAGAGAGGGTAGTGGTGGCCCTTAGTTTTGGGGTTGAGTCACACGGACTTTTACCTTGTCTTTGAGTTCGGAATGACTAACGACAGAATCTTAGTTATCTGTTTAACATGATTCGGCGTGTATACGTAGATTGGTCATCCAACAATATTTGTTATTTTTTCTATTTTATTTTTTCTTAATTTTTGATGGAGTAAAATTGCTTGTCGGTCTATTTCTCGAGTAAAGAAAGCTTTAGAATCGTAACGATAGTATTTTTAAACGTATTAGTTCGTCCAATAAAAAATATGATAAACGTGGTATCAACGGAGGTGTAAAGAAATTTTAATAAATATTGCGGAAGAAGAAAAAGTCTCTACATAATTTTATATTGAATAATAATACAGTTTACAAACCGGAACGTGTATAGTTAACCAACAATATCTATCAACGCGAAGTTATGTATAGAACTTACAAAATTGTTTCTGCAAAAACAATTACATTAAATTGCACAGCAATTCTAAAAAGTGGATTGAAAATGTAGAAATAATGCATTAAATGGAACGTAAAATTATTGATACGGAAAGAAGCAAAAACAGGGTTTAGAAGGTAAATCGGTGTGTCAGAAACAATTTCTTATCGCTGATAATATCCATCCCGGTTGATCTATCTTTAAATTGCACATAATTGTGTGTTTCTTAATTTCTTGAAAGGAACAAATATAATCCTTCCTCGTTTGAAACGTAGTCATGTGTAAACGTTTGTACTTTCGAATTTATGAAAGTAATTTTAATTCATCGATACCTTCGGCGCATACGTGCACATTCGTTCTTCTGATTCTTTTCGATTTGTAGGAATTTCTTTTTGCTCATCGGAGTACAGCTCGTTCCATCAGATTGTTGCAAAGGAAAGGTTTGTTGCGTTTTGCAATTCTCGAGAAAGAAGGAAACAAGTGCAGTTTCTCTTTCTACGTTTGTTATCTGTGTACATTAATCTGTATGTCTAAATATGAAAATAAGCTTGGCTTTGTAACGTTTTAAAATAATAATTGAGAAAAGAAGATTTTTGAAGTATTTTGGGTTTGCAAGATGTGGAATATTAACACATTACGGACGGGTGACGAAATTTCTGGTATTTTGTATTTCATATTTTGAAAAGGTAAAAGTAGTAAACGACGACATATGAAAGATTACTTTAAGAAATGATCTTCTTAACTCGAACTTTAAATTATTATCTATATTTAAAACACGAAATTATTCTTAGAAGTATTTATGTAAGCAAGAATTTATTCTAATTCTATTCTGTATTAAGATTTAGAAAAATCAGGTACCGTCGTCGATGTGTTAAAGAAGTAAACGCACAAATTAAATGCTTTAAAGGTGATAAAGAAATTTTTATTATTCTATGCAAGTTATCTATGTACACTAATCTGCATATCCAAATATGAAAACAAACTTAGATTTGTATCCCTTTAAAATAATAATTAGAAAAAAAAAGATTTTAAAAATATTTTGAGTTTTTAAGATATGGAATATTAAAGAAGTAAACGCACAAGTTTAAAATTCGTTAAATTTGATAAAGAAATTTTCATCTTTCTATGCAAGTTATCTATGTATAATAATCTGTATATGTAATATGAAAATGAACTTAGCTTTCCATCCCTTTAAAAATCTTTTTTTTTTAGTTATTATTATTCTAAAGTATTTTAGGCTTTCTAGATATAGAATATTAAAGAAATAAGCACACAAATTAAATTTTTATTGTTCTATGTAAGTTATCTATGTACAATAATCTGTATATGTAATATGAAAATAAGTTTAGCTTTCCATCCCTTTAAAAATCTTTCTTTTCTTATTAATTATTATTCTAAAGTATTTTAGACTTTCTAGATATAGAATATTAAAGAAGTAAACGCAAAAATTAAATGCATTAAATCTGATGAAATTTTCATCTTTCTATGCAAGTTATCTATGCACACTAATCTGTATATCTAAACATGAAAATAAGCTTAGCTACGTATCCCTTTAAAAATCTTTTTTCTTATTAATTATTATTCTAAAGTATTTTAGATTTTCAAGATATAGAAGATTAAAGTACAGATAACTTTCCTGCAATACGCTACGTGAGAAAAATATTTAAATACAAGCGGCATTATTCAATATTTTTCATTCGAGCAAGCGTGAAATCTCTATGATTCGACAGTATGATGTTACGAGATGTTTCAGTTTCGTAATTACATCACAATGTGATGGTAAAACGTTCGACTGCAGATTTTAAAATTTGTTCCAAGTGAAGTTAAGGAAAAAATTGTTCACTATTTAACAAGCTCTATGATTCGACTGTACAATGTTACAAAATATTTTACTTTCGTAATTACATCACAATGTAATGGTAAAACTTTCAACTACTCGCTCAAAGTTAACA